>MU263452.1:22500-25000 GCA_020310875.1 Ceratopteris richardii
ACTTCAATCTCTTTCTCAATGACCTTCTCTCTCAGAAAATGATACTGTATTTCAATATGCTTAGTTCTAGCATGAAATACAGGATTAGCTGCCAAGTATAATGAACTCATATTGTCTCCACAAATAATAGGAGTACTCTGAATCACATCAAAAACTTTCAAAAGTGTCTTTAGCCATATTACCTCTTTTGCAGCTTCCACCATACCTTTATATTCTGCTTCTGTAGATGACAAAGCAACTGTATGTTGCTTCTTGGAACACCATGAAATCAATTTGTCTCCTACATAGCACAAGTATCCATGTGTTGATCTTCTATCATCCACATTACCTGCCCAATCTGCATCACTATATATCTTGATTCTTGTATCTGAAGTAAACCCATAGTACAACCCTTCTTTGAGTGTACCCTTGATGTACCTAAGTACTCTTTGTCCTGCAATCCAATGTTCCTTTCTAGGACAATGCATGAATTGTGAAAGCACACCAACTGCATATGACAAGTCAGGCCTTGTCAATGTAGCATAAATCAAGCTACCAACCAAACTTTGATAGAGTTTCATATCTCTGAACTCTTCTCCTCCAAACCTAGACAATTTATGGTTCACTTCCAAAGGTGTAGGTGCAACCCTGCAATCTTCCATTTTAAATTTGGTTAGCAAATTTTTAAGATACCTTTCTTGGGTCACATATACTCCATGTTGAGTATAAGAAATCTCCATTCCCAAGAAGAATGATAGGTTCCCCAAATCACTGATTTTGAACTCTTTCTCCATCTGCTTCTTGATCATTTGTATCCCTTAATCATCTGTTCCTGTAAGTATTATGTCATCAACATAAATACAAACATAAATAAACCCATCTTCACTTGCTTTGACTAGCAAGCTACTATCTGCCTTTGATGCTTGAAATCCAAGATCATTCAAGAATTTTACAAGCCTATAATTCCAAGCCCTTGGGGCTTGCTTCAACCCATACAAAGCTCTCTTGAGCTTACACACATAATTTGGACTCACTTGATCTTTGAACCCATCTGGTTGCTCCATGTAGACTTCATCTGAAATGTAACCATTCAAGAAAGCATTTTTAACATCTAATTGAGACAACTTCCAACCTTTACAAGCAGCAATTGCTATGAGTGTCCTGATGGTTGTCATCTTTGCCACAGGACTATAGGTCTCATCATAGTCCACTCCATATGTCTGTGCATACCCTTTCACAACAAGTCTAGCTTTGTACCTAGACACACTTCCATCTGCAAATCTTTTAGTCTTGTAAACCCACTTACATCCAATAATCTTCTGACTATTAGGTTTAGGAACCAAATCCCATGTTTGATTCTCTATCAATGCATCATACTCCTCTTGCATAGCATCTTCCCAATTCTTCTTCCCTTTGGCCTCTTCATATGTAGAAGGGTCTTCATCTGCTTTTACCAAATAAGCATAATCTTTAGTAGTTAAGAATGAAGTGTCATAGCTATACCTTGTAGGTTGCCATTTGTGCCTAGATGATCTTCTAACTTCTGCATTTCTTGAGGTCTCTGGTTCATCACATTCTGGATCAAACCTTGGCCTCTCTACAACTTCAATCTGCACTTCATTGCTCTCACTTTCATCAAGTAATTGAATCTTTGCTTTACCTTTTCTTTGATCCACTACTTCTTCATCATCTGCATGTACATTATATTTACCTGCATACCAAGTACCTTGCTCATCAAATGTAACATCCTTGGATACAATAAATTGCTTTGTGGATGGACTCCACAACCTGTATCCCATTTGCTTATCATCATAACCAATGAATACATACTTTTCTGCCTTAGGCTCCAACTTATGCCTCAATTGAGATGGCACATATGCATATGCCAAGCATCCAAATATTCTGCAATGATCCAAGGTAGGTTTCTTACCCCACCAAGCTTCATATGGTGTCATACCCTGCAAAGCTTTACAAGGCAATCTATTAACCAAATATGTAGCTGTATTAACAGCCTCAGCCCACAAATAATTTGGGCAATTCTTCTCTTTCATCATGGACCTTGCAAATTCAACAAGAGTCCTATTTCTTCTTTCTGCTACCCCATTTTGTTGAGGAGAGTACCTGCAAGTAACTTCTCTCTTTATACCTGCATTCCACAAATAATCATTGAACTCATTTGAAAAATACTCTCCCCCTCCATCTGACCTTAGTCTCTTCAATTTTTGACCTGTAATCCTTTCTGCATATGCATGATAGTGTTTAAATGTATTAAACACTTCTGACTTTTCCTTAATCACATAAATTGTGATCCACCTGGTAGCATCATCAACATATATGACATAATATCTTGAACCATTTATACTAAAGTCCTTTGAAGGACCCCACACATCTGTATGCACCAATTCAAGTCTTTCTGAATACATAAATCCATGCTTGGAATAGGATTGCTTATGAGCCTTACCTAATTGACATGCCTCACATCTGTATGTCATGTGTTGACCTGCAATGTTAGGCATTCCAA
>MU263452.1:37500-40000 GCA_020310875.1 Ceratopteris richardii
AAGTATCATAACCAAACCTCTCTGGTTTCTTCTTCTCCCTCGAAGACCTTCTAAGTGGTTGATGTGAGCTCTCGGGTCCATATGTAGCATCCTGCATCTTTGCTTTACCTTTGTTCTTCCATAGCTTTAGTCTTTCCAAGTCTTCTAGGTCAATCTCCGAATCACTTTCTTCAATCTGCTTTGGCTCCTTCGGTTGAAGTGAGGGAAAGTCTTCATCCAAGTCATACGGCAGTTTCACTTTCCTGTCATCATCAAACCATGATTTGTTTTCATCAAAAATTACATCTCTACTCACAGAAAATCCTTTATTGGTTGGATTGTACAATCTATATCCTTTTTGGTTTTGATCATAACCAATGAATACACACTTCTCTGCCTTGGGATCCAATTTCCCTCTTACTTGAGAAGGAATGTGAGCATAGGCTAAGCATCCAAAGATTTTACAATGCTCTAGACTAGGTCTTCTTCCATTCCACACTTCATATGGAGTGGTTCCATCTAGTGACTTAGATGGAAGTCTATTTATGAGATATGTGGCTGTCGACACAGCCTCTGCCCATAGGTAGTTCGGCAATCCCTTTTCGTTGAGCATGGACCTTGCAGCTTCGACGATAGCTCTATTCCTCCTCTCTGCTACACCATTGAGTTCAGGTGTATACCTTGTAGTGACTTCCCTTTTAATGCCTCTTTCATGCAAGAAGGCATCAAATTCAGAAGAGAAGTATTCTCCTCCACCATCTGATCTGAGTCTTTTCAAAGTCCTACCTGTTTGATTTTCAACAAGAGCAATATACTTCTTAAAGCAATTAAACACTTCATCCTTGTGCTTCATGAAAAACAGAATGGTCCACCTGCTACAATCATCTATGAAAGACACATAATATCTTGAGCCTGATATAGATGGCTCCTTACTTGGACCCCACACATCCGTGTGCACTAGATCCAAAGGATTTTGATACATATATCCTTTCTTATTGAAAGGTTGTCTATGAGCCTTGCCGAGTTGACAAGCTTCACACTTATAAATCATGTGTTGCCTTGTGATATTAGGCAAACCAAGTACACTTTGGTCCCTGCAAATCTGTTTGAGTGTCCTCTCACCAATGTGAGCAAGCCTTTTGTGCCATATCTCCAACTCTGTTAGAGTTTGAGATCCATAGCTAAACAAAGCTATGTTCTTTGTATCTTCCACTTCAAAAGTGAAAAGCCTTCCTGTCTTTTCTCCTTTGGCAATCCTTCGAAAGCCTTGCCTTGGGTCTTCAACATATGCTCCAAATCGATTGAATCTAACCTGCAATCCTTTTTCAACAATCTGTCCAACACTTATTAAATTTTTGGTAATTGTAGGGACATACAAGACTTTGCTTAAGAGGTTCATATTCCCATCTGATGTCTTCACATTACCTATCTTCTCCACTGAGTGCTTTGTGTCATCTCCTGTCTGCACTTCATGCTTGTTATGAGGATCTTCCAAATCAGAAAGTAAAGCCACATTTCCTGCTACATGGTTCGAGCATCCCGAATCAATGTAAAATATGTGATCAGCATCCTTACCCTTCTTCGTTGATAGATTCATAATCAATAATGAATCTTCTTGACTTTGGTCTTCTGCATAGTTATTGTAATCTCTTCTTCCTCTATGGCCACTTTGATAGTTGTTGTTGTTGTTGTAATTGTTGTTGTAGTAATTGTTGTTGTAGCCTCCATTGTACCTGCCTCTATTTGATCCATAGCCACCTCTATTGAATCCTCTTCCTCTTGAGTTCCTCGGGTTCCTGAAACATTCTTCAGTAGTATGGTTAGATAAGCCACATATGTTGCAAGGTTGAGATGATTGGAATCTCCCCCTGCCTTGCTTTCCACCTCTGCCTCTTCCTCTAGCTCTTCCTCTACCTGCAAAGTTTGCTTGGAAAGAGCTTCCTTCATCTTCATTCTTCCTATTCTTTGACTTGTCCTTGACCTTAGCTTTATCAGAATATAAGGCAGAAGTTTGATTACCTCTTGAGGACTCACCACCTTTGCTAATCTTTGCTTCATGAGTGAAGAGTTGGCCCATGAGTGTGTTGAGGTCGGGTACATGCATATCCATGTATAAATCCATGGCTGTTGTGAATGACTCCCACTTGTCGTCTGCTTTGATTCCATTCATGATTTGTCTTATGATTTGCTCCTCTTCAATTACCTCTCCAATGCTTCCAAGTTGGTCGGAAATCTCCTTCATCTTTGTGACATAATCAGTCACATTTTGCTTCGGGCTTTTCTTCATTGTTGTGAACTCCATCCACAATTGGTTCTTCCTTGCTCGAGTGTTGGAAGAGAAGAAAGAAGCAAGTGCATTCCAGGTTTCTCTTGATGTCTTGCATCCCTTGACATGAGGTAAAAGAAAATCAGAGATTGAGTTTAGAATATAGGACCTTGCAAGTGCATCCTTCGAACACCAATTCGAAAGTCCTTCCACTTCTTCATGTGATGGTTGCCCTTTGTTCCTCATGGTTGGCAT
>MU263453.1:0-12500 GCA_020310875.1 Ceratopteris richardii
GTTTCCAATAATTTACCAATGCTTATACTGATGCTCATACTAATGCTCATACTAATGTAGCTCATACCAACACGTATATTGCCTTCATGGTTTTTCAAGGGTTTTCAATGGTCATACCGATGCCTACCCATGACCATCGGTATGCAGAACGTGGGCATGCCCTTGATATGTTGTAGTGCAAGACCAAGGAGAATAACAAAATCATGCAAGAGGAAGAGGAGAGTTTCGAGGCAGGGGAGCCAAAGAGGTTGCAAAAATTTCCAAAGAAATGATTCAGGTAATGACAGTAAAGGATGCTTGAATTGTGGTAAGTCTGGACACTTTGAATGCGATTGCAGGCTGAAGAATCAAAATAATAGAAGGTAGTAAAACAAATATGCATCCACAAGTGTAGATGATTCTGAGAAGTTGTTCATGGTCCAAATTCACATGATGAATGCGATGTTTGCTGGTGTTTCAAAATCGAATCATAATGTCTGGTATGTTGACTTAGCTGCTTCAAATCACATGACCAGTCATGCAGAATGGTTTAGTAGTTTGCAAAAATTGCCAGTTCCTGGATATGTTGAAACAGGTGATGACACATCTTACCCTATCGAGCATACAGAAAACATAGCACTATCTATGGAGGAAGGAAAGGTAAACATCTTGCTAATGTGCTGCATGTTCCAAAAAAAGAATCTAGTTTCTTTTGGACAAATGGTTGACCAAGGATTACAAGTTAGGCTTAATGTTAATGGGTTATATGTAGAAGAGTACAAACCAAGTGGAGGATTGATTGCCAAAGGAACAAAGTGGGTAGGATGTTCACCTTAAGTGTGAAAATTCTTGAAATGAATGCATCCATGTTTGCAAAAGATGTAGGAGTTATTGCTAATATAGAGATCCAACACAAATGGATTGGACATGCAAACTTGCAAAGGCCCAAATTGATGTAGTCAAAAGGAGATTGTCCATGGACTACCAAATTTCAGGCTGCGGAGATGCAAAAGTTATGTGTAGCATGTCAATTTGGTAAACAGTCAGATCATTGTTTCTGCATGACAAGCATGTTTGTGAGAATGTACTAGAAATAGTACATACAAATGTTTAGGGTCCTGCAAAGACCTCATGTATGGGTGGTTGCATGTTTGATGTTACTTTCATTCATGGCCATACGGAATTAAGGGTATATTTCATGAAAGAGAAGAATGAGGTATTCACTCACTTCCAGAATTTTAAAGCTATGTGAAAAGCAAACAGAGAAATATATTCAGACATTAATCTGATGGAGGAGGTGAATACATGTCAATGAGCTTAGCAATTTTCTCAAAGTCATGGAATTAAACAACAGTTTTCATGCAAGTACACACCACAACAAAATGGTGTTGGTGAACACAAGAATAGACATTTTGGAGAAATAGCAAGAGCCTTGATGACTAAGAAGAATATGCCTCATTGTTATTGGCAGAAGTGCATATGGTTGTATACATCATGAACAGAACTCCAAGTGTTGTTGCACATCAAGTTACACTTGAAGAGAAGTTCACAGGTAAAAATCCAACTTATCACATATGAAAGTTTTTTGGATGTATTGCATATGTACATGTTCCAGATGAGTTGAGGATGAAGCTTGATCCAAAAGCAGAAAAATGTGTCTTCATTGGATACTCCCTTGAGCAAAAAGGCATATAAATGTTAGAACCCAGTCACACAATAGGTGAAGGTGAGCGAGATATGGTATTTGATGAAATGTCAAGCTTCTATGTAGATGCCAAAGAAGGACTGAATCTTGAACCAAATGACAAGAAAAATGCTGAGAAACCAAGTGCAAAATCAATTTTTGAGTGGACTGGTGAATCACCGAGCAATAGCTCCAACTTAATCCATGCATTGGAAGATTGCATGGAAATTTTAGTCCAGCAAATTCATCAAATACATCCAAGAAAGATAAAGAAAATCTTTCTGTTGGTAGTAAAACATGTGCAGGTTTTGAAGACATTGATGGAGATTCAAATGGTTCAGATAAGAGTCTTGATGAGGAACTTGGATTGCCCTCTGTGAAGACACCAGGAGTCAGAAAGGCACAAGCAGATGATATAAGGAAAAGTGACCCAAGACCAAGAAGATCTAGGAGGATGCAAAATTCAGTACAATGATTGACGTATGACAGTTATATGGCTCATCATTGTTGGAATATGCAAGTCCACATCATCTCTTCAAAGTATTATTATAGGTTGAACTCTTTATTAAAGATCATTATATTCTTAGAGTGATTTATTATGTTTTCCATATCATCCATAGTCATGAATAAAGCATATTTGAAGTCAATGCCAAGTTGGAAAAGTGTTTCCTATAATTTAGAAAAATTTCAGGACAGCAGCACACCTTTTCTGAAGGTAGTTTTGCACGGATCATATCTCGCTAACCCTGCATCCTTTTTCGTTGATTCAAACGTTGAAATGTTCTCCATAATATCAGGTATCAGCTCACCAAAAATCTCCCACAAATCCATCTCCAAACTCAAGTTATGTTGGCCACAAGTTGGTAGGTAGAGAATTGGCAGATTGCTAAAAATGGGCAGTAGGCCAACTTTGGAAGCTTGTATCTTGAGCTACGTGCGTCATCTCAAAATGGTTTCTTCAGAAAAGTTCTTCTCCATATCATGGAGAATCTCCATCTAAAACAGTTTCACCAAACTCCCACACATTAGAGAGTTATGCCTATTTAAACAGAGGCTTCTGAGCACTTTTGACAGACAGACATTGACAGCCAAGCTGGTCTCCCCAGTAGAGAACCTCTCCGTGACATAGTGATAATGCACCTCAATGTGTTTAGTGCGAGCATGGAACACAGGGTTCCTTGCAACGGCCAATGCGCTCTGACTATCAGTGAAGATGGTGGCGGCAGAAGTCTGACCAACACCCAAATCATCCATAAGGCGTCTGAGCCACACACACTCAACAATAGTTGTGAAAGCTGCCCTATACTCACCCTCACAACTGGAAGTGGCCACAGTAGGTTGCTTCTTGCTCAACCAAGATATACATGAGCTACCAAGCATGAAGCAAAAGCCACTAGTGGACACACGAGCGTCATAGCAACCAGCCCAATGAGAGTCAAAAAAAAGCATGCAAATCTGACACTAGTGATCCCCCCTTGGGATAAAACAACCCAAGTAGCCGAGTACCACTCAAATAGCGAAAGATGCGCTTAACTGCCTACCAATGCTTGACTCCTGGGCAATGCATAACCTGGTCATCTGTGAGACAGCAAACTGAATATCTGACCGAGTAATGCATAGGTAAAATCAAGCATCCAATAGCCTGCAGATAGAGAACAGCATCAAATACATCTCCAGAATCATGAAGACTCAATTGTAAACCTATCTCCATAGGAGTGGCAATAGGCTTACAGTCTTCAAGGCCAAAACATTGCAATAATGTGTCAATATATTTCGTTCTACACAAAGCCATTCCACCATCAACTTGCATAAACTGAATGCCCAAATAGTGATGCAAATGCCCCAAATCAGACATCTCAAATGAGGCATGCAAATCAGCCTTAAAATCAGCAATATGCTTCTCAATAGGACTAGTGAGCAGCATGTCGTCAACATAGACAACAATGATCAGAAGCACATCATCAGCACGCTTAACATATAAGGTTCTTTCAGTTGGATTGTTCTCAAAACCATGTGCAATTAGATAGGCATGTATCTTCTCATACCAAGCACGTGGTGCTTGCTTTAAACCATATAATGCCTTCTTTAACCTGCACACCTCGTTTTCATGCCCTTTCTGCAAAAAGCCACGGGGCTGAAAAACATACACTTCTTCATGCAAGTCACCATTTAGAAATGTTGTTTTAATGTCCAACTGATGTACATTCCAACCATGATGAGATGCAAGTGCACAAATGCTCCAAACAGTAGTCATACGACATGTAGGTGCAAAGGTCTCATCAAAATCAATACCTCTTTCCTGTGCATAGCCCTTTGCAACAAGCCTAGCCTTATACCTATCAACTGTACCATCCGGTTTACGCTTCAGCTTGTATACCCACTTAGTGCCAATGGCCTTCTTGCCAGGAGGCAAGTCACATAAAGACCAAGTACCATTCTTCATTATAGCATCATATTCAGATTGCATAGCAGCCATCCAATTTTCTAAATTTTGTGCTTCATCAAACGAAACAGGCTCATTCTCATCACAAAGACTAGATGCAGCATAGCATAGCAATCTCATGCAAAAGAGGCACTATGAGAGCCTCAATGAGTATGATATGATAGAGGTGCATCTAATTTGCTATCACACAAAGTCTGCACGAGCCATTTTGGCATAGTTTTGCCTGCTCAATATCAGCTCTCTCATCAACTAGTGCATCATGTAAATCTGCATCAGAAATGGAATGATTTGCATCATCACATGAAACTTGCAAAGGCTGAGAAGTTGCCTCATTGGGACCAGCACAAGACTATCCACCTGTAAAAAGAGGCAGCAAAGTATCATACATGTGTTTGGAGCTAACAGATGTCTCCTTAGTACATGAAAGCAATGGCTGAATAGCATCTTCCACAAAAACAACATCACGGCTAACCAGAATGCGTTTAGTCTGTGGATGATACAGACGATAGCCTTTACTTTCAGAACTGTACCCAACAAAAATACATTTTACTACTTTATCATCCAATTTTTTGCGATGTTCTTCAGGCACTAATGCATATGCCAAACAACCAAAAACACGCAGATGAGCAATAGATGGCTTGCGATCATGCCAAGCCTCATATGGAGTGATAGACTGCAGTGCTTTAGTGGGACACCTGTTCAGTACATATGTTGCACACATGACAGCCTCAAGCCAGAAACTATGTGGTAAAGCCTGACTCTTGGCCGTACACCTCGCCATGTCCATGAGTGACCTCTTCTTTCATTCAGCAACTCCATTCTGTTGAGGTGTATATGGCATGTTACACTAGTTTTTTATCCCACGTTCAGCCAGAAATGCATTAAAATCAGAAGACATATATTCCCCCCCTCGATCACAACGGAGGGTGCCCATTTTACATGCTGACAGATTTTCAGCCAAAACCAAAAACTGTTGAAGCACATGAACACTTCGGACTTTGCCTTCAATGGATATACCCATGCATGCCTAGAAAAATCATCGATGAAAGTCACAAAGTAAAGATAATTCCCAAAAGAAGGTGTCTGCATATGCATTTTGCCCAAAATACAGCCTTCAAAAACATGTTTTCCAAGTGCCTCAAGTTTGGGCAAAGAGGACACCATTTCAGATTTCTGCAAGCATAGCAAACTAGCAAAATTCAGATGACCAAAGCGTGCATGCCAAAGCTTTGCATCTGACATAGCCTGAGAATCATTTACTGCACATGCCAAATCATTTACAGATCTTTCATAGTCTATGAGCTTATACAGCCCACGACATAAAATGCCAGAAGCAATAATCACATCGCCATTTGACAAATCATGAACTGTACACCTATCATCAACAAATTTCACAACCAAGCCAATCTTGGCTAATGCAGAAACTGATAACAGGTTCTTCTTGATCCCTGGCACAAATAAAGCATCTGACAAAGTGAAAGAACTACCATCAGTAGTAGTCAAAATGATCTTACCAACTCCCATAACAGGATAAGAGGAGTTGTTGGCACATGTAACAGTATTCCCTTTAGGGGCAGGCTCGAGTGAGGAGAAGAAACTATGCTGCGAGGTAATACGTTTGGTCGCCCCACTGTCAAAGTACCAAACATCTGAGTCTACTGCAGACATGCACTGCTCATGAGAAGATGGGTCAAAACTGCAAACAGTAGTAAATGCCCATTCTTCTTCCTGCACAAGATTAGCAGACTCCGTTTTTGGTGTGGAGGCTTCTGCAACAACCATTCCAGCCTCTTTCTTCTTTGCCTCTTTTGCAGCCAGTTTTGGACAGTTCTTTATGATATGATCATTCCCTCAGTACTTACAAAATAATTTCTGGTTTTTTATTTTTTCTCATCTTTTTCTTGGTTCTTTGAATGTGCAGCATTTGCAAATTTCTGCTTACTAGTAGAAGAGCTCCATTTTCCTTTGCCCTTCTGAATAGACAGGAAAGCTTGATCTGCAACACGCATAATGGACGTGTTCTGCCTAGACTGATCTTCCTGCAATAGAACAGAGACTAACTCCTCAAATGACAAGGCATTTGGATTGCCTTTCATCATCAACCGAAGAGTAGAAGCAAAACTCTGGTATGAATCAGGAAGACCATTCAGAACAGTCTGCACAAGTGAGCTATCTGTTATAACCTCATCAGCAGAAATCAATTGTTCCTTCAAGTCTTTGATCTTTGTTAGGAAACTGTCCATAGAATCACCTTCATTCATGTGCTCACTCTCCAACTGTTTTTGGAGGTAAGCAACACGAGCCTCATTCCTAGCTTGGTACAATGTGGTAAGTGTATCCCAAGCATCCTTAGCTATTCTACAAGAGCGAATATGAGGAATCATGGCACGTTTGATAGACAAAGCTATCAATGCATGTGCCTGGGCATCTCTGCCATCCCAACAAATCTGCTTTGCAGTAGGTGCAGCAGAAACCATAGCACAAACAAGAATATGCAGAATATCACCATCTTCGACACCTTCTCCATCAACTTCAGTACCTGCAGTTGTAACAGTTGCAGGTGTGATAGGACGTTTTTTGACACCCTGCACAATGTTCCACAGTCCTTTTGCAACCAACACATGTCACATCATATAAGTCCATAATGGGTAGTTGGTACCATCCAACTTATCCTCAACAGCCAACATACGGAATACATCACTGCTTTCAGCCATGGCCGGTGACTAAAATACCTTGATGCAAAAAATTGATTGTATCTCAAAAGGTTGAACAGAATTGCCCAGATGAATTCTACTAGACCTGTAGCAGACTTCGAGATGCTTATACTGGTGAGCCGAAACTGGTATATACCTTTGGCACAAAAAGACAAGATAGCCTGCACAAGCGCTGTGATAATGCGTTCGGAGGCCAAAACAATCTCGAAAACATGCTGAGTATGCTCACCAAAATTCATTCGATTCTAAGATTGCAAACGGAGGAGTGTCGACGGCACCCTAGATGAAGCGATGACCTACTCTGATACCAATTGTTGGAGTTAGACCTCTGCAGAAGCACTTGAACAACACAAGGAAGAAGAAGAAGCTTGGAGCACAACACACAATACTGAATGTATTACTAGAGAGTGTACAAAGATAAGTAGCCCATTAGGGCAATAGGCGTATATACAAGCCAGGGGAAAAAAACCTCCTAAAGAGGGAAAAAAGTGCCCCGACGGTCCTAGTGTGTTCACACACATCACTACCTAAATATATCAACAATAAACACTACCTTTGTTTCCCTTTCATCTAGCTTACCTCTTATTTGTGATGGTACATGAACATAAACAAAACAATCAAACACCTTGCAATATCCAAGACTAGGTTTTCTTCCATAGCATGCTTCATAAAGAGTTATACCTTGAAGTGATTTGGATGGTATTCTATTGACAAGGTACACAATAGTTGAAATATAGCCTCTACCCATAGATAATGTGGCAACCTCTTCTCTTCAAGCATTGTTCTTGTTGAACCAACCAATGTCTTGTTTCTTCTCTTTGCAATTCCATTTAGTTGAGGAGAGTACCTGATAGTCACTTCCCTTTAGATACCTTGGTCCTGCAAGAAATCATCAAAATATTTGGAGAAGTATTCTCCCCCTCCATCAGATTTGAGCTTCTTGAGTGATCTACCTGTATAATTCTCCACATGTGATACTTTTTGAAGCAATCAAACACTTCATTCTTACTTTTGATAAAGTACAGAATAGTCCATCTACTATGGTCAACAATAAATGAGACATAATACCTTGATCCTACCAATGAAGGTTCTTGGCTTGTTCCCCATGCATATGTATGTACTAAGTCCAATAAGTTGTTGTGGATGTAGCATTTGTGATTGAATGATTATCTTTGTGCCTTCCCAATTTGACATGCATCACACTTGTTCAGCATGTGTTGCTTTCATATGTTTGGTAACCCAAGAACACTTTAATCCTTGCAAATATCTTTCAAGGTTCTTTCATTCACTTGAGCTAACCTCTTATGCCACACTTCAAGCTCACTTAGGGTTTAAGAACCAAAGTTGAATAGAGCTATATTTTTGGTCTCCCCTACTTCAAAAGTAAAGAGCCTACCATGCTTCTCACCTCTTGCTATCTTCTTGAAGCCTTGACATGGATCTTCCACAAAAGCTCCATGTTGGGTGAACCTAAGTTGCAAGACTTTTTCAACTATTTGGCCTACACTTATTAGGTTTTTTGTAATAGTGGAAGCATAGAGTACCTGGCTCAGAATATTTTTCCTATCGTTGGAAGCTTTGACATTATGAGTTGGACTTTCCAAATCAGATAGAAGAGCAATGTTTCCTGCAACATGATTTGAACATCCTGAATCTATGTAGAATAAATGATCATCTTCTTTACCTTCCTTGTTGCTTAGATTCATCAAGAGCAATGATTCTTCATGTTGTTGATCTTCAGAAAAATTGTTGTAGTCCCTTCTATTAGCACCTCTATTGTTATTGGTTAAGTTGTGTCCACCTATACCTCTATTGTTGCCATATCCACCTCTTCTACTTCTTTTTTGGGCCTTCCCATTGAACCAACAATTCTAAGTGGTATGGTTAGTCTTATCACAGATGGCACAAGGTTGAACATTATGCCCTTTGGTCTTGTCATGCTTTGGTCCTCTCTTCTTCCCTTTCCACTTTCTCTTGCGTGCAAAGTTGGCTTAGGAAGTCTCCTCTTCGTCTTCTTCCTCCTTTTCTTTCAACTTCTTGTCCTTCTTATCTACATATAGATCAGTAGTTGAATTATCATGATAGGGGTTATCTTCCTTTATTCTATTGTTGGCCTCTTGATTAAGGAGTTGCCCAAGAAAGATGTTGAATTCTAGAGTTTGCACATCCATGATGAGGCCATAGGTAGTGGTGAAAGATTTCCATTGCTTATCACCTCTAATCCCATTGAAATTTTTCCTCATGATGGCTTCTTCTTCAATCAACTTTCGAATGGATGCCAATTGATCACCAACCTACTTGACCTTTGTAACAAAATCGGTGATGGTTTGTTTTGGAGCCTTCTTCATTTGGTTGAATGCATTCCAAAGATGGTTCTTCCTTGCCTTTGTACTAGTAGAAAAGAAAATATCTAGAGCATCCCAAGTCTCTTGAGATGTCTTGCATCCTCTTATATGTGGTAATAGGAAATCAGAGATAGAGTTGAGTAAGTATGAACTTGCTGGAGCATCCCTTGCACACCAAAGTGTGAGCTTATCTATTTCCTCTTGAGTAGGTCCTCCTTTGGATCTTGAAGTAGGCATTCCTTCATCACCTGATACAATCCCATATAGGTTTCTTCCTTGCAAATAAGCCTCCATTTTGATTTTCCAAGCAACATAATTGTGTCTATCAAGCTTCTCAATCATTTATGCAAATCCATTTCCCATCTTGAAGTTGCTCTAATACCACTAAAAGAAAATTTGGAGCAGCTTGGAGAGGCTTGGAAACTTGAGTTGTCAAGTGGTGAAGTTGGTCTAGCAAACCAGCATAGGACTGGCCCTAACTCTTTGGATATGTAAAATAGACCTTGTAGACATGGTTAGAGAAATAAAACCCAATAATTACTTTGTAACATCAACTAGAACAAATTGATGCAAAACAAATAACTTGCACCTTGACTAGCTCACAAATAACTTGCTTAAACACTAGGTTTGGAGCTCTATAGAGAGAGTAGCACTCTACAAGTTAACTAAATCTGAAGAAGAAGGAGCAATAAGTAGAAATGGCACCAAGAAATGATCAAAGAGTATATCTATTGCTTCAAATCATCAATCTTCGTAATGTACAAATGTTATGGAGTCCTTATATAGACTCTTGAAGATATGGCCACGCATTTTCTCCATGAATTGGAATTTGAAATTAGGCAGGTTTGGTAGTTTAGATTGATTGGAATCATTTCCTACAATCTAGAAAAAGAGATAAATCACATCTACCTTTGATTGATTGATTGAGAATCAATCCCAACCACTTCTAACTCTTGGCTTTTAGGCCTTTTACTCTTCCCTTCTCCAAAGTTAAATACCTTGAACCTTACAAGAAATGATCATAAGTGATCAACCAATTGATACAAAGAAATTATGTGCACATAAATGCTATTCTTCAAGGCATATCCATACCATCCAAATAATGGATTTTATGTAGAGCATATCCACCTCAAGCATAATGAAATCTTGATGTTCCAACATTTTTTTCCCAAAACATCTTCATAAACCTTTTGCTTTCCTTTCTCATCAGATGAAGGTCTAGGGTTACCTGAGAAAGTGTGATTTTCAAACATTGAGAAGATGCCTTGAGGTTGGCTTTGAGTAGCTTGAGCATAGGATCTAACATCCCTACTCCTTTCCTATCGATCAGGGTATTTCCATACCATTTCAACATCATTGAGACTGGTAGTTATACCATCAGGCATGATGGATCCCTCGGAAGAACCATTAAAAGCTATAGAACTTGTCTAAGGATTAAGAGATTTACTTACAGTCGGCATGAGTGACTACTGGATGGCTTGCCCACACGACATACGTAAATGTGATGCCGGAGGTTGCTTCATCTTTAGATCAACATAGCCATTAAGAAAAGCTTCTTGAAGGGCCATTCCTCCCCTTTCAAGGAGGAGGAGAAGAAAAAAGGAGCCTACTCAGCAATGAGGTGGTGAGGAAAAGAGGATGGAATGCTTGAGAGAGGATTTGTGTTTCTCTGCTCATGAGAGCCAGCATGACAAACTATAAGCAGCGAGAAAACCCTAAGCTTCAAAAGATTCGAGAGGCTAGATTTTGAAGATTGTTATCTATGTTCTTATTTTTAGTAAAGGACTAAAACCACGATGAATTCAGGTCTGTCACCATCTGTGGTCAATAATTTTTAATCCAATGGACTAGTTTTCTTTTTTATAGAATAGAAATAAAATTTGTATTAATGAAGAGATGTTGCAACTGTATAAGGGGCAAGCCCTATAGCTTCTCCACAAAATTGAGGCACAAATGACCTAAGACACAGCTCAGAAGCAGAGTTACATCAGAGAAAAGGCCATGAGAAAAGGTATTCAGGTTAAAGTTCTCAAGGGCCACTTGAGTGATTGCACAAAGGCTCAGCTTGCAGGACTTAATGAGCTTCCTTTTACAAATGGTTACAAGATCCTTTTTTCTAGATTGGAAGACCGTGTGATTCCTACTATTTTAGATATGCCAAAGGATTATAGACCTACACGCATGCCATAAATTGATATCCATTCTGTTACACACCAAGAAGAACTTCTTTGACTCCAATGCTAGTCAGACTAGATGAATGAAAGTAGCTTGAAATGATCTTCCAAAAGCTTTGGGCATGTATACATTGGAAAAAAAATGAGTAAGATCCTCCTCCTTATCCATTACCTACTTTACAAATTTCAGCTTTGTTCCCTATCCATAGTCTACTGCGAACAATCAACCATTGCATGGAAGAATATTTGAAGGTGTTGGGCAAGGCCCACATAGTCCTAAACCTGTACTTCCATTGGTGGGCGGACCAATTCACTTTCCATCTAGTGTTAAGCTTCTAAATGACATTGGAGATGGAGATAGCATTCCCCTTCTACTGCTTGTACATTTCCTTAGCCACTCTGTGGATATGTATTGCACTGTAGTGACTCCAATCATTGATCTTTCTCAGGAGCACACTTTTATAGTTTATGAGCACATGTTTACAAGCAAGAGAAAGACCATTTAGATTCAAAATGAGGTCATCATTTATAATCTCACCTCTAGAGAGGAAGTTTTTTCGAGACAGGAAGCCATATTTTTTACATTTGTTTATTCTTCTGCTCAAGGAGTTGTAAATCTCTAGGTTGTACCACCCATTCCAAATAGAGTCCTGCAACATGTTACAGAAGTTAATAGCAAAATCTTCATTAAGTTGATAGTTAGTTTTGATTGTCATCCAAGCTCTCCACATATTACACACCAAAGTGCTACCTTTGGGGGTATAAAAAATGGGGGAGCAAACGATGTCCCATAAAGAGTTATTCACCCAAGATTTACAATTCTTGATGTAAAATTTATGAGAATTTCGCTTGAAAAGTTAGGCCCAAAAATCATTGGATTGGGTAGCTCATAAGATCCATTTAGCATAGAGATGAGTAGCAATCTTCACAGGATGGACCACCCCAAGCCCCCCTTGTTCCTTCCTCGTACAGCAGATTTTTCAAGCTACTTTGGGGATTCTATTAGAGTGTTCATTCACTTGGCCCTTGATAGGGAAATTGCATGTCAACGGCCATCAGGAGGTTCAAAAGTCTTATACCTTCTATGTAACTCTCTCTAACGGTGTTGTATATTGTTTCCAGTACTTCATTTTAAATTTTGCTTCAAAAAAAAAAACTATA
>MU263453.1:15000-42848 GCA_020310875.1 Ceratopteris richardii
TTCCTAGGTAGACCCTTTGTGAGAAGCCCTACAACATGATCCTGTGTGGGCAAATACGGCACATTGATCCCTCTAGTAGAGAGTCTCTCCCCGACATAATCCTCAATGTGCCTTGTGGGAGCATGGAACAGAGTGTTCCTTGCACTTGCCTATGCACTGTGACCATCAGCAAAGATGGTAGTGGTGGAACTCTAATAGCCCCCAAATCAGCCAAAATGCATATGATATTATTTTTAATGTCCATGTGAAAGGCCAAATGGCCACCAAAAACTTTTTTATATGTTCTTTAATAAAGCATATAGTAGTTTGGTTAGCCCCACACTCTAAGTTTGATCGCATTTGTAACACCCAGGGAATCTGTGTTCATGCTCTATGTGTATGTGTGTTTTCTGCACAATACATTCCCTCTATGGATAGTACTATGTGTTGTGTTTGGAGCTTGGATTTCTACTACAAGGGTATCTTTATGGAGCTCTCAAAAAGGAAAATATAGTGTGGCATCACCATCACAGCAGTTTACTGGTATCAGAGCATTCGGACCCAAAAGCTTTGTTGTTTTTGTGCGAGCAAAGCATACACCACCACCCAATGGTTTCTCCAAGGCTTATGACTGTGGTGGTGACCAAGGCATAGCATAGACCCTGGCATACCTTACCATTCGAGTCACCAAAGTCACCTTTGTCACCATTGCCTACATGCAAGGGAGGACCTAAATGATAAAGGAAGACTCAGGTCCCTGATACTTCTTGGGAAGTCCCCCATTCGATTTTGTTCCTGGGGAGGATGTGTTGAATGTTTTCCAGGATTTGACACTTGGTCATCCTCTTTTAAGCCTTAGTGGTGTTTGGACTCTTCTAACTCCATTATCATTCTATTCACTTTCTCTATCATCATGGAATCAGAGATCTCAGGCACATGTGGTGGATCACGGTCTAGTGCTAGTGTTCCCAAGAGGAGCTATAAATTGTAGGGCAAAGACCATTTTGAGTTGTGAAAATTTGATGTCACAAACTTTGCTATATGCAAGAATTAGATTAAAGATGTGTTGATTCAGAGGAGGCAATGAAAGACAGTAAATGGAGTCTCAAAGAATCATATTGACGTGGATAAAGATGATTGGGATGATTTGGATGAAATGGCTATTTCTATCATTCAATCGCACCTAGCAAGTAATGTTTAATTTACAGTATTGGATTATGAAAGTACAGAGGAGCTTTGGAAGAAGTTATGCAATTCATATGAAAAAGAAATGGCATCATATAAAGTGTACTTGATGAGAAAGTTATGTGACATTTGCATGAAGGACAAAAATAGTGTTGCTTCTCATCTAAATGCATTTGATGCTATATTCTCTCAATTATAATGAAATGAAAAATATCTTGTTGTTATGCACCTTGCCATCATCATTGGATACATTTTACACAACTATTAGCAGTAGTGCACCTGGTGGTAAACTTGTATATGAAGACATGTGGATCACTCTTGAGTGTAAAGATTCATAGAAAGTCTGTGGTTTCCACTCAAAGTGGAGATGCATTTAATTTTTGTGACAAGGAAAGAATAAGCAATGTGGAAGGAGCACTAACAAAGAAAAGAATGGTCATTGGAACAAGAGTAGAATTAAATCAAGGAGGAGGGACATCAAATGCCATTATTGTCATAAGAAAGGATACATGAAAAAAGACAACTATGCATTAAAGAATGGTAAAGTTAAAGGAAAAAATGTTGATGGGCATGTTAAATAGTTACCTGAACCATCTTCTTTGACTCTGAAGATTGAATACATTAATGCTATTTTTGATGATGCTAATGTCTAGATACTTGAAAGTACAATGCCCATTGAGGCTCTTATGCTTGATTATCTTTCCAACACGTGGTTGCTAGATTTTTGGTGCTTCTTTGCATGTGACACCACATAGAGAATGGTTCTCTACTTATGCAAAAAAGTCTCTTTGTACCATGAGACGTGTTGATTCTTACGAGTATGATGTTGTCGGGATTTGAGATGTGGATGTGCAGTTCATTGATGGTTGAAAATTTACCATGCATAATGTACACCATATACCTTAGTTATCACGTAGTTTGATGCCAATTGGCCAACTTGATGGCCTTGGTCACAAGGTGGTTATATATGTTCAATCCTTTTGCATATCAAAGAGCAACATAGTTATTGCAAAAGCAATCAAAGTTGTCTCATGTTATCCTTTGTTTATATCAGAGAAAGAACACTTGTTAGCTATTAGTGAACAGCCTATGGATTGTATTTGGCATGGCCATTCGGGCCACATATCACGTAGTGGAATGGAAAATCTTTCCAACTATTGCTACTTACCTGTGTTATCTTTCTCTAATTTCTCATTCTATGAGCATTTTCAATATGGAAAGCAAACTAGGAATGTGCACAAGATACACATTGAATCCTCAATTCAGCCTTTAGATATCGTTCATATAGATGTACGTGGTGCTATGCAAACAAGGTCATTAGGTGGTTCTCTTCACATTGTCACTTTCATAGATGATGCTACTAGAGAATGCTAGGTATATCCTATCATTATGGAAAACAATGAACCATGGGCCTTTTACATTAAGGAGTGATTGGTGATGGACCAATGAGAAGAGGGTGGTGGACATAATCTACTTCCTTAATCACATAGACTATGCATAGGCTTCCCTTGTTTTTGTGTGTTCAAAGAGGAAGAAGCCACCAACAATTCATGGTTTTGCTTATTAACTGGTTTGAAAGGGTTGAAAATGAATTAGAACCCATGGATTGGCTAAAAATCCAAATTATATGGTTGAATGGCAAAATCAAGGAAAGATTGCATATGGGCCCTTGGATTGGTTTTTGAAATGCATGGCTAAGATCGTAGAAGCCTCCAAAATAGCGCATTTTGATATGATCCCTAGGATTTAACCTTCCATCCGATGGGGAGGATTGAATCCTCCACATTTTGGGGCACCTTCGTTTATGACATTGGATCTAAAGAAGGTCCTACAGCTTCCATCAGCTAGCACCTTTGGATCCTAGAAGATCTTGTGCCTTTTAACTTATGCCGTCGAATAAGAGGTGGATCCAACAGCTCATAGATGCTCCCCTTTTATAATCAGCCCCAAATGCCCTTTATCATTGGATTTAGCAAGATCTAATGGCCCAAAAATGTGTAGAAGGTGTGCAAGACCATGCATGAACATTTCCAAATCCCCATGTCACATAATCCTAGTAGGAGATGGTTGAACCACACCTTAAGAGAGAGGATTAGGAAGTAATCCTTAACCATGGCTTTTGGGGCAAGTGGTTAGCCCATCACACTCCTAACCGAGAGGTTATGAGTTCAATTCCCAACATTGGTATGAGATCCTAGTTGAGAAATTGGGCGAGACGGAGGTCCACGTCTCATTCGTGGGCACTTGGAAAAAGCACTTATCTATGGTGAGTGTGAAACTAGCTTTCGATGAAGGCGCATGGGCATTTGGGCACCCATGGAGGGTGGGATAGGTCCAAATTTGGTCCATGTGCTGGAGTTTGAGGTTGGTGGAAGCACGCATGCATGGAAAGTGGGTCCAAGAGTTAGAAAGGTCCACAAGTGAGCATTGAGGACAATGCTCAGTCTAAGGGGGACAGAATGTCACATAATCCTAGTAGGAGATGGCTGAACCACACCTTAAGAGATAGGATTAGGAAGTAATCCTCAACCATGGCTTTTGGGGCAAGTGGTTAGCCCATCACACTCCTAACCAGGAGGTTGTGAGTTCAATTCCCAACACCCCATGACTTGCCAGATACTCTCTTTCTTGCATTCCCATCCACATTAATCTTAACCATTCAATTGAGGCATCCAAGGGCTATCAAATCTTCCTTTTTATAGTTCAAATACAAATGTATATCAAATAATTTTTTATATGAGAATACCACTAGTGGATTTCTCCAAAGTATAAAGAAAGACTCTTTGCAAAGAGTTTTGAGCAATAGCATGGTGTTGATTTCAAGGAAATCTTCTCTCTAATGGTGAAGATGACTACCCTACACATGTTGCTTGCATTCGTTGCAATGGAGGACTTACAGCTAGTCCAAATGGATGTCACAACTACTTTCTTGCATGAAGATATTAGAGATGAGATCTATATGGAACAACCAGAAGGTTATATAGTTCTTGGCAAAGAAAGTCTAGTTTCTAAGTAAAAGAAGTGCTTATATGGCCTTCAACAATCCCCTAGACAATGGTATCAAAATTTTGATGCTTTCATGAAGTCTCAGGGCTATTCTCGAAGCAATGAGGATCATTGCCTCTACACAAAGAGATGCTCAGATGGTAGCTTGATATGCTTGATTGTTTATGTCAATGATATGTTGATTGCTCGGAAATCCTCTTATAACTTACCAATTCTCAAAAAGAAGTTCAATGAAACATTTGATATGAAGGATTTGGGGATGCAAAACCTATTATTGGCATGCACATTACTCGACATGGGAGTAAAATGTGCATATACTTGTTTCAAAGTGGGTGCATATCCAAAGTTCTTCAGAGGTTCAATATGTAGAGTGGAAAGGAGTATACCTTTACTCACATATGTGAAATTGAGCAAGGATGATTGCACCGAATAAGATGAGGAAAAGGAATTCATGACCAAAATTCCTTATCATTCTATAGTTGGTAGTCTCATGTATGTTATGGTAGCTACAATACTAGACATTGCATTTGTAGTTAAAGTTGTGAGTAGATATATGTCTAATCCTGACAAGAAACAATATTGGGAAGCAATCAAGATGATTTTGAGATATCTGAGTGGCACTAAGGACATGTGTCTATGCTTGAGTAGAGGGAAAACATCCATTGTTGGTTATATATATTCTTATTATGTTGATTTTGTAGACAACCAAATGTCTACATTAGGGTACATTTTTCATTTTTTTGGAGGTTTTCTCTCTTGAAGATCTCATCTTTAAGAATGTACAATTGTTTCCACCACAGAAGTAGAGTATGTTCCAACAAATGAGGCATGTAAGGAAGCATTGTGGCTTTCCCGTCTTGCTTGTGATATGGATTACCTCACCATGTACCTTGCTTGTTCACTGATAGTCAAAGTGCCATTGCTTTGGCTAAGAATCTGGTCTATCATTCAAAGACCAAGCACATTGAGGTGTGGTATCACTTCATTAGAGATTGCTTATCCCCTGAGCACATTATTCTTCAAAAGGTTCATACCCGAGATAATGCTACAAATGGTTTGACTAAAGCTCTACCACAAGATAGCTTTCGCCATGATTTTCTTTTGATGGGGCTACTTTATTCATGATTTTACACAGGTACTTGTATATTGTCTAACATGCCCATCATGTGGGAGGTATAGTTTGTATACTTACATCCAGGTATTCTTTATCATTCTTCATTTTTCTCCAGTCCTGAATTTGGCCATATTGGCCTTTAGTGGGAGATTGTTAGTGTTATTGTCCATTTGAAAGGCCAAATGGCCTCTGAAAACTTCTATATATGTTCTTTAATAAGAGATATAGTGTCTAGTCAACCACACACAATAAGTTTTGACTACATTTGTAACACACAAGGAATTTGTGTTCATGCTCTCTATGTACTGTGCATTTTCTGTGTATTTTGTAGCCTCTATGGAGAGTACAGTGTGTGGCATGTGGAGCTCGGATTTATATTATGAGGGTAAGGCCATGGAGCTCAAAAAAATGAGAATCCACGGTGGTGAATTAACATCACAACACTTCATATGAGCCATGCACATTGAACGATCATAGTGAAAGCCACTCTATACTCAACCTCACAACTAGAAATTGCCACATTATTCTGCTTCTTGCTCAACCAAGATATGCATGAGCTACCAAGCATGACAGAAAAACCACTCATGGACACATGAATGTGATAGAGGAGTAACAAAAATATGCAAATATGACAATAATGATCCCCTTTTGGGATAGAAAAATCCAAATAGCCGAGTATCACTTAAGTAGTCAAAGATGAGCTTAAATACATGCCAATGCTTGACATCTGGGCAATGCATATAATTGTTCATCTATGAGACAAAAATTGTATATCAAGCCAGGTTATGCATAAGTAAATCAAGCACCCAAGAACTTGCTGATAGAGAAAAACATCAAATGCATCTTCAACATCATGAAGACTTAATCACAAATGTGTCTCCATGGGAGTGGCAATAGGTTTGAGAGATACATCTTATCAAACTTACAAAAACTATAGAGGACCACGACCAAACAATTTTGGACAGCCTCGTTGGAATTCGGGATCAACCGGTGAGAGTGCATCTCAAGATGCCATTTTTGCGGAGAAATTAGACATATTCATAGATATTGTAAATTAGCATTCAATCCACTTTTACAAGGATAAATGTGAAGAATTTTTACAAGAGACTGATCATATGAAGCCTTGCATAAGTTATGCCAATAAATCAAGCATAAGCTAATTAACCAAGTATGTGGGCTTGGGTTTAACTACAACAACAACTCCCCCTCAAGCCCAATATGCTTGGTCTTCATTGCTCCTTGATTTCCTGTAAACCAATCATCAATTTGAACCCGTTCATCTTTGTCCCATCCAATGACTTTGTGAGTATATCTGCACATTGTAAATGATTTGATACATAAGATAGTTGAATATCCTTGCTAAGCAATTTCTCCCTTACATAATGATAGTGCACTTCAATGTGATTATTCCTTGCATGGTATATAGGATTAGCAGCCAAATGAAGTGAGCTAATTTGATCTCCAAAGATTATTGCAGTGTAGGAATGTATCTCCAAATCTACATATACTTGCTTAAGCCACATAGCTTCTTGAGTTGCATTTGCCAAAGCTCTATATTTTGCTTCTGTGGAAGATAAGGCCACAGCTTGTTGCTTCTTAGATGACCAAGATATAAGCTTTGAACCTGCAAAGGATAGGTACCCTAAAGTGCTCCTCCTATCATCCTTGGAGCCAGCCCAATCTGCGTCAGAATACATCTTTATATCTATGTCAAAGGTGAAAGGATAGTACAACCCTTCATTCATTGTACCCTTTAGATACTTAAGTACTCTCTATGTAGCTTCCATATGAGGCTTCCTTGGTGCATGCATAAACTGAATCAATGTACTCATTCCATAGGCAATATCTACTCTTGTTAGAGTAGCATAATTGAGACTTCCCACAAGTTTTTGATAACCTGTGTTAAAATGCACAATTACACTACAGGCATTTTAAAGTTCTTTTAGGTTCTTGGGAGTGGTAGGGGTCTGATAAATCAGAGGCCCTGTAACTTAATTTTCCCAATTAACTTACTCAATCAATAGTTCGTTAATGTTCAAGACTCTGATTAATACAGATTACTGTCAAAACTCTGGTTAGACTTTAACAGTATGTAACACCGGAATATTCATTACCATCGCACAGACTTATTATCTGTATTTAACCTTACTGTGTTGAACACAACTTAATGTAATTAGACAAAGGCAAGAACAAGAATACTCAAATCTCTGAAATGCTCCACTATGACGACGTCTCCACATGCCGCAATCGCCCAGACACACAGTCTGGCGATCCCGCTTGGCGTTACCGGAGTGTCACCGCAAATGTCTTTTCATTGACTGATAAACAGATACATCACTTTGCAACGACCTTTCGGTTCGTGCGGTATAGGAAAAATATGAAATTACAATATGCCAATCCGACAGCTTACATTGGCATGCACGGTGGACTTGAACCCGCAAAGGAAACAAAATTTAGGGCTCATCTACGATACCCTGTATATACATGGTGCGAGCTAATTTAAAAGTTCTGGAAATCTTCTGCTTCAAAGAATCCAGCATTAGTTTTAAGGTTTCTGGTTTGACTAACTGTGCGTCAGTACGAACAGAGCTTGCGGCAATCACTTGACTCATTAAAAGGTCAACATGTGTCTACAAAAAGGCCTCTTGCAGGTAGAAATCATTTGCAAGGGCGGCATCGCGACTCAATTTCATATCTTCGATCTGTTTATCTATTCTGGATAAATGCTCTGCTTGATAACCGAGCTTCTTTTCTCTTCTCTCGAGTTTTTCAGACTGAAACTGCATGGTTTTGTAGTAGGCTTCGATTTCCTTCTGCACTCCTTCAAATTCCTTCTTCAATTTGAGATATCTGCCAAGCTCTTCCTATAACTCCTGATCACGCTTGAACAAGGTTTCGGTAGTCTTATGCAGCTCTACTTCAGCTTTAAGTACATTGCTGGCCAGAGACTGAGAGGCTTCTTCTAATATGATGTATGCTTCCCGCGTGCTATGCAGTTCATTGCCGATGGCAGTCATTGCATCTATTTTATCAGTGATTTCTTGCTTCAACGTGCTGATTTATGTATCCTTTTGACACAGCAAAGCATCTTTCTGTGCTAGCTGATCTTGAAGCTGTTGAATGTGTAAGTGTAGACCATGATTTTCTGCCTTAACTGCATCGACTTCTTCCTGTAGGGGAGTAATATCTGCTTCTAAGAAATCGACTTTATGCTACAATTATTGATGAATATTATCAGTGACCATTCGAAGTTGCATCGGTAGCTGCTGTGAGAATTGGATGAGCAATCGACCCATGGACTCTAATTCAGTAAACATGGGAACCGAAAGAGGAGGAGGAGGAAGTGGCTGGGATGAAGAGGTTGATAAGAGGTGAGGGGAGGATGGTGGAGAATAATTAGGCAAAGAGGATGAGGAATCCGGTGCTTCAGGGACAATAGGTTGAACAGGTACAATGGGATCGACCGGAGGCATTGGTGGAGGAGTGGGTATAAGAGTGTTGGATACCAACACTATGCCGAGATTCAGCTGCGTAGTCGCTTCAATTTGGTTAATTGTCGTTTCCACCAAAGCGATCACTTCATTAACAATGTCGGTGACAATGGCTTGCACATCTACTTGGGTCTGCTGCTGAGAATCCTCCCGAGAAGAACTTGCTTCGGAATCAGCAGTAGACATGCCTTGTTCTTGTTGTCGGAGGGGAGAAGAGTGGTCGAAAGAATCAAGGTGGATCGAAGTTGCAGTGTCATGGAAGATCTCTTCTTCATGGGCTGCGGTGGAACCTTGCACTTGACTTTCAGACGGGCTTATGCGACGGCGTTTCCGGTGAAGGAGTTGAAACAAATCGGCATCATCATCCTCGTCTTCATCTTCAAGCATCCTAGTGGATTCTTCATGCAGTAAGAACGGTGCATTGGGTGGAGGCTGCGCGGCTTGAATGGTGGGAAAAAGGAATGTAAGGATGTGGGGAAGACGTGATCATGGAAGATCACCTTTGTTAACTTGCTTAATAACCGTAACGCATTCACGGTGAATGCGCCGAAAATAGAACAAAGCGAAATTAACATGCTCACCAGAAGCCATGTCAATCATCGAGTAAAATGGGCGTGAAATCCCGTAAGTACGTTTTTTATAAATTAAGGATAGCAACTAGAAACTGTAAGGCGGTACGTTCAGGATCAGGGCGACACAAAATGGCATACTCATTCGAGGAGTGCCGTGGGAACAATTCGACCATAGTGGCTACCAGAAGGAGAGGACCATTCTCCAATCCTTCCATAGGGAGACGAAAAGCTACAGCGAATGATGCTAACGTGATTACTACGTGAGACGGTAAACAAGTAATCGGCCAACTCTGCTCCGTAGCAGGTGTGGCGGCGATGGCAGCAATAATCTGCACGTAAAAAGGGTGACACTCCACTAAGTGCCAAGGCAATTCAGCGAAGTTTGACAAGCCGTGGATACGCAAGAACTCACTCACATCATGAGGGAGTCCATCACGGAAGGTAGCGAAATTGGCTAACGCTTCCATGATACATACGCGAAGTCACAAGAACACGAATACTAAGCAAACACAGAAAACACAGCGCACAAAACACACAGACACAATAGCGATTCATAGTGAAAAGAAGAAAATTAAGTAGACACTTGGTAACGGGAGGCGAACGAAAACCCTAATCATCGCGCAGTATGGAAATGATAACCTTCATAATTACGGCGTGCATGCATGAGCAGAATCAATAACACAGGGCGGCTTAATCATATTTAGGTAGCAAAACGAAGAGGTTTACGATTTATAGTCAGCCAAAATACGGAAATAAAAAGAAAATAAGTGACACGCGGAATAACGAGGGACACGTCAGTGGTGATAAAGCGGTTGGTGATATGGGCGTAGCTTTGAACCATTAATCACTTTAGGAAGAGGAATTCCGGTCAAGGTAGTCAACCGAAAAGTAGCTGGTCCCACTTGATCACTAATTCAATAAGGACCGAACCACCGTAATTTAAATTTTCCAGCAGAACGATTTGATTTAGCATTATAAAACAGCACAAGTTGGCCCACTGTAAAAACTGGAATCTGGAGAAAGCGATCATGAGTCCAGGCTTGCCGCAACTTAACTTCTTGAAGAGTCAGAAAACTTTCCCAGCGATGTTCATCCAAGGCTCTGAGTGTGTCCGACCGAAATGGCAAAGAGTCTTCGGGTAACACTTTCTGAGTTATGGCCACGCGTAAGCTTGGCACGACAATCTCCATCGGCGCGATTGCTTCCAACCCATAAGCAAGCTTGAAAGGGATCATTCCGGTTGCAACTTTGTATGTAGTCCGGTATGCCCATAACACTGCAGGTAGTAATTGATCCCATCTTTCTAGAGATTCCACGATCAATTTACGAAGCATACTC
This sequence comes from Ceratopteris richardii, assembly GCA_020310875.1. Taxonomy (NCBI): domain Eukaryota; kingdom Viridiplantae; phylum Streptophyta; class Polypodiopsida; order Polypodiales; family Pteridaceae; genus Ceratopteris; species Ceratopteris richardii. Next base: position 25,686 of record MU263453.1, read on the forward strand.
AACAACGTCTTGTTGGTACTTTCAGCTAAACCATTAGCACGAGGATAGTACGGTGAACTGAATTTATGCAGAATTTGAAAAGTATGTGTTAGTACTCGCATTAAATTGTTAGCAAAATGGGTTCCTTGGTCTATCACAAGTTCCAGAGGTAATCCATAACGCGGGAAAATGTCCTTCATCAAGCATTTTGCTACCGAAACAGCTGTGGCGGACCGTAAGGCCCAAGCTTCTGCCCATCTGGTAGTGTAATCTGTACATGTTAGAATGTAGCGAATTATTGCTAAGGGTCGCTGGTGGTGTGATTGGTCCAATAAAATCAAGACCCCACTTCTAAAAAGGTTCCAAAGGTAAGACAAATTGCAGAGGAAAGAAGTGGCGCTGTAATGGTTGTCCAGATCGCTGACAAGTGTCACACTGCTGCACAAATAGAGTCACATCTTTGTACATAGTAGACCACTTTGCAGAATTTTCCGGTGAGTAAGATCTACTGCAAAATGTCCACCGGAGGGTATTGAATGTGTCATAGCAATAACCGATTCTGCTTCATGTGGGGGAATACAGTGAAGTAAGACACCCGTATGATCCATATAATACAATTGTCCTACAATCAACCGGAATCTGCAACTGGAAACTGCAATTTTCCGGCATATAGCAGGTGTATGAGGAGGAAGACATCCATCAATCAGAAAAGTTAACAACATATCATAGTAGGTAGACGGTACAGGAGGTTCTGCCGATTCTTCATGAGCCGTTTCAGTAATGTAAATTGTTGGTGTGGTGTCATCAACACCCACCGGAGCTTCAACGGAATCCAACCGAGAGAGAAAATCTGCTAATGCATGTGCAGTGTTGGGTTGATGAATCACTTCATAATCAAACTCTTGCAGCAATAAAACCCAACGAGCCAAGTGACCACCTAAATGTTGCTGCCGGACCAGACATACAAGTGCGGCATGATCCACGTGAAAGGTGAATTTTTGGCCTAGCAAATAATGCCGGAATTTCTTCACGGAATACACCAACCCGAGACATTCTCTTTCGGTAACTGAATAATTCCTTTCCGTAGAAGCGAGTCGGCGACTTGCATAGTAGACAGGCTGAAACCATTTATTTGTTTGCTGCATTAAAACACTGCCAATGGCTATATCCGATGCATCTACAAAGACATGGAATGAGCGGTTCCAATCAGGAGGTTGCAAAATTGGAGCCTGCGTCAATAATCCTTTTAGACGATCGGATGCAGTTTGGCATTCCGGAGTCCATTCAAACTGTCGTGGAGTACTAGTCATTAGCCGATTAAGTGGTGTTGCTAAATGGGCTAACCACCGTAGATGCCTGCCATGCCACCGGATTTGACCCAGGAAGTGCATAACTTCTTTCGGCATTGTAGGGACAGGTGCTTCCAACATAGCTGCAACTTTGTCTGGATCAACTTGGATACCTTGTGCAGATATAATATGTCCAAGGAGTTTACCACAAGAAACTGCAAAAACAGATTTTGCCGGGTTCAGGCAGAGTCGGTATTCATGGCATTTCTCAAAGCAACACCGTAAATGATACGTGTGCGCCACAATCTTGCCATATAAGGAGAAGTCATCTAGATAGACTTGCATAAAAGTAGTGAGGTAGGGTGAAAAGACTTCCTGCATGCAGCGTTGAAATGTGCTGAGAGCATTCCTTAAGATAGACCACATGACTGTACAAGCATCCACATCCCAATTCATAATGAAGGTTGTTTTAGGTATGTCTTGCTCGGCCATGCGCACCTGGTTATAACCACTATAACCATCAAGAAATGAATACATCTCATGCCCGGCCACCCTGTCTAGCATTGTGTCGAGAAAGGGGAGAGGAAATGGATCAGTTACCGTGGCCGCATTCAATTTCCGGTAATCCACACAAATTCGTAGCTGCTTATTTTTCTTCGGAACAATCACGATCGGAGATATCCATTCAACATGTTCGATTGGTACAATGAATCCCACCTTCAATAACCGATCGAGTTCTGCCTTGACATGTGTTGCATAATTGGGATTCATTCGGTAACTGGATTGTTTAATTGGCTTCGCCTCTGGTTTGAGCACGACCCGATGTTGATAGATCCGTGGATCAAGACCCTTCATATCGCAATAGTCCCAGGCAAAAACATCAGAAAACTCACGCAGGAGCTGGATCAAATCTTCTTCGAATGCCTCGGACAGTCCTGGTTTGATCTTAATAGGTCGCGGGTTAACTTCATCACCCAAATTATAGGTTATTAACTCGTCTTTCGAGACATAAAATTGACGAGGTTTCCCCAAGTCGTCAGCTGACTGTAAAAGTTGATGTAGAGTGGCTCCATCCATAGTACCATAATCATCTGCATCTGTATCTCCGGTCACGGGAACAACGGTACAGGCTGTCGGGCTCCAGTTGTCTGCTACAGCTTGAAGATCTATAGTACCTAAGGAAATCAAATCTTTATTGTTCTTCAGAAACACCTCTTCTTCATCGTCAGATAAACCATCCAACATGCGGATCGGCTCCGCTACATATGGTCTAGCATGAAGCTCGCAAGGCTGAATGGCATCCAGTTCCTACAATTTTAGTGTTCTCCATCTTAAACTTTACCAACATATCATGTATGTACTTCCTTTGAGTGAAAAATATACCAGAATCTGTATACACAAGCTCTAAGCCAAGAAACTAGACATCTACATAGACACATAAGTAGATAACTTCTGATTTGTTCTTCTTAACAAATAAAGAAGAATCTACCTTGCTTGGCACAAATCCTTGGTCCTGCAAATAAGTAACAACTCTATGGTTCCAAGCTCTAGGAGCTTGCTTGAGACCATAGAGTGCCTTCCTTCACTTGCATACATAACCTATTTTATCTTCATCTTCAAAACCTCGTGGTTGTGCCATATACACTTCTTCTTATATCAATCCATTGAAGAGTGCATTCTTGACATCTAACTCATATAGACTCCAATTTTTAGAAGCACCAACACTTTCTTAGTGAATCTGACCTAAAAACCTTTCTCAACAATTAGCCCAACACTAATTAGGTTTTTGGTTATAGTTGGCACATAGAGAACTTTACTCAAAAGGTTCATGCTACCATCAGATGTTTTGACATTTCCAATTTGCTTGACTGAGTGTTTAGTATCATCACCTATTTGTACTTCATGCTTCCCTTTGGGTTCTTCAAGATCAGATAATAGAGCTACATTTCCAGCCACATGATTGGAACAACTTGAATCAATGTAGAAAAGATGCTCATCATCTTTACCTTGCTTGGATGTCATGTTCATGATGAGTAATGAGTCTTCTTGGTCTTTAGTATAGTTGTTGTAGTCCCTTCTTCCTCTAAAACCTCCTTGATAATTGTTGTTGTTGTAGCCTTCATTGTAGTTATGGTTGTATTTGCCTCCACCATTGTTGTATTTGCCTCTTGATTGCCCATAGCTACCTCTATGGAAGCCTCTTCCCCTTTGATTCCTAGTATTCTTGAAGCATTCTTCTGTGGTGTTGTTAAGACCACAAATGTTGCAAGGTGTATTGTTGTAGGGTCTCTTCCTGCCTTGCTTTCCTTCTCTGCCCCTTCCTCTAGCACGTCTTCCTCTTCTTGCATAATTAGCTTGAGAGGTACTAGCCTCTTCTTCATGCTTCCTTCTCTTACCTTTATCCTTAGCTTTATTCTTGTGTGTATAAAGGGTAGAAGATTGGTCACCTCTAGAGTTTTCAACATTCTTGTTGAGCTTTGTCTCATGGGTGAAGAGTTGCCCCATCAAGGTGTTGAGGTCAGGTATTTGCATATCCATGTAGAGGTCCATTTTTGTGGTGAAGGACTCCCACTTGTCATCAGCCTTGATTCTGTTAATGATTTGCCTCACTATGTGTTCTTCTTAATGCTTGCAAGTTGGTCCGCCACATCTTCCATCTTGGTTACATAATCAGCTACTCCTTGCTTTGGTTGTTTCTTTAGAGTTGTAAATTATATCCATAACTAATTCTTCCTAGCTCTTGTATTTGAGGAGAAATATGATGAGAGTACTTCCCAAGTCTCTTGGGAGGTCTTGCAATTCCCACATGTGGCAACAAGAAATTAGAGGCTGAGTTTAGTAGATATGACCTGGCAAGAGCATCCTTTGCACACCATGTGGTCAACCTTTCGTGCTCTTCCCTTGTAGGTTGTTGCTTGCTCCTAAAGATTGGCATGTCTTTATCTCCTAAGATGTATCCATATATACTTCTCCCTTGAAGGTAGGCTTGCATCCTAAGTGACCATGCTAAGTAGTTGTTCCTGTCCAATTTGTCAATGAAGGATAACTTATGCTTGATTTATTGGCATAACTTATGCAAGGCTTCATAAGTTATGCCAATAAATCAAGCATAAGATAATTAACTAAGTATGTGGGCTTGGGTTTAGTTGCATCAACAATCACTACCTAAATATATCAACAAATCCCCTTGGGAGTGATGCAGTTAACAAGGAGTTAGCACTCATGTATAGGGAAGTGCCAAACTATGTGGAATCAATCCACAAAAGGAAGTAAGCCCAAAGCTTTGCGGAAAGCTTCAAACTTCTCCCTAGGCAGATCCTTGTAAAGGTCTGCAATGTTCTCCTATGTGGGCACATATGCCAAACAGATCTCTCCAAGAGAGAGCCTCTCCTTGATAAGATGGTGGTAGAAGACTAACCAACACCCACATCAGCCATAAGGTGTGTGAGCCACACACACTCAACAGTCCATGTGAAAGCTACCCTATACTCAACCTCACAACTAGAGGTGGCCACACTAGGCTTCTTTTTCCTCAACCAAGATATGCATGAGCTACCAAGCATGAAAAACCACTAGTGGACACACGAGTGTCATAGCAACGAGCTCAGCCAAAGTCAAAAAATCCATGTAAATGTGATGGTAGTGATCCCCCCTTGGGATAAAACAATCCAAGTAGGCAAATACCACTCAAGTAGTGAAAGATCCACTTAACCGACTGCCCATGTTTGACACATGGGCAATGCATAAACATGCTCATCTGTGAGATAGAAAACTGAATATATGGTCGAGTAATGCATAAGTAAATCAAGCATCCAACAGCTTGCTGATAGAGAATAGCATCAAATGCATCTCCAACAACTTGAAGACTCAATCGTAAAACTGTCTCCATAGGAGTGGCAATAGGTTTATAGTCTTCAAGACCAAAACACTATAATAATGTGTCAACATATTTCATTTGGCACAAAGCTACTCCACCATCAAGTTGCATAAATTGAATGCCCAAATAATGATGCAAATGCCCCAAATCAGACATCTCAAATGAGGCATGCAAATCAGTTTTAAAATCAACAATATGCTTCTCATGAGGACCATTGAGCAACATGTCATCAACATAGATAACAATGATCAAAAGCATATCATTTGCATGCTTAACATATAATGTGCTCTTAATTGGAGTGTTCTTAAGACCATGTGCAATAAGGTAGGCATGTATCTTTTCATACCAAGCACATGGTGCTTGCTTCAAGCCATATAATGCCTTTTTCAACCTGCACACTTGGTTTTCATGCCCTTTTTGTGCAAAGCCACGAGGCTGAAAAACATACACTTCTTCATGCAGGTCACCATTGAGAACTACAGTTTTAATTTCCAACTGATGTACATCCTAACCATGATGAGCTGCAAGTGCACAGATGTTATGAACAATTGTCGTTTGACAAGTAGGAGCAAAGTTCTCATCAAAATCAATGCCTCTTTCCTGAGCATAACCTTTTGCAACAAGCCTTGCCTTATACCTATCAATTATTCCATCACGCTTATGCTTTAACTTATATACCCACTTAGTGTCAATGGCCTTCTTGCCAGGAGGCAAGTCACATAAAGACTAGGTACCATTCTTCATTATAGCATCATATTCAAATTGCATAGTAGCCATCCAATTTTCTAAATTTTGTGCTTCATCAAACAAAACAGGCTCATTCTCATCACAGAGTCTAGAGGCAGCCATAGCAGAGAAATCTGATGCAAAAGAAGTAGTATGAGGGCCAAAACGAGTACAATATGACAAAGGTGCATCTCATGTGCTATCATGCAAATTCTGCACAAGCCATTTTGGTATAGTTTTTTCCTTCTCAATATCAACTCTCTCATCAACAAGTGCATCATGTAAATCTGCATCAGAAATGGAATGATATGCATCATCACATGAAATCTACAAAGGCCGAGAATTTTCCTCATTACGTCTAGCACTAGACTATCCACTTGTAAAAAGAGGCAACAAACTATCATACATGTCTTTGGAGCTAACGAATGTCTTCTTAGTACATGAAAGTAATGGTTGAAGAGCATCTTCCACAAACACATCATGGGTAATCAAAATGCATTTAGTCTATGGATGACACAGACAATAACCTTTGCTTTCAGAATTGTACCCAACAAAAATACATTTTGCTGCTTTATCATCCAATTTTCTACGGTGTTGTTCAGGCACTAATGCATATGCCAAACAACCAAAAACATGCATGTGAGCAACAGATGGCTTATGGCCATGCCAAGCCTCATATGGAGTGATAAACTGCAATGCTTTAGTGGAACTCCTATTAAGTACATATGCTACACACATAATAGCCTCAAGCTAGAAACTATGTGGCAAAGCCTCACTCTTGACCATACACCTCACCATCTCCATGAGTGACTCGTCCTTCCTTTCAACAACTCCATTCTGTTGAGGTGTATATGGCTTTGTACATTGATGTTTTATCCCAAGTTCAGCCAGAAATGCATCAAAGTCAGAAGACATATATTCCCCCTCTCGATCAGAACAGAGGGTGCCCATTTTACATGCTGATAGATTTTTAGCCAAAACTAGAAACTGTTTGAAGCACATAAACACTTCAGACTTTGCTTTCAATGGATATACCCATGCATGCCTGGAAAAAGCATCAATGAAAGTCGCGAAGTAAAGATAGTTTCCAAAAGAGTGTATCTACATTGGACCATAGGCATCACTGTGAACAAGTTGCAATTTCTGAGTAGCTCGAACTGAACCATCTTTTGGGAACGAGGAATGCTACATTTTGCGCAAAATAAAGCCTTCACATACATGTTTACCAGGTACCTCAAGTTTGGCCAAAGAGGACACCATTTCAGATTATTGTAGGCATATCAAACTAACAAACTTCAAATGACCAAAGTGTGCATGCCAAAGCTTTGCATATGACATAGCCTGAGAATCTTCAACTGCACATGTTGAAGCATTCACAGATTTTGCATAACTTATGAGCTTATAAATCCCATGACATAAAATGCCAAAATCAATAATGATGTCACCATTTGACATATCATGAATTATACATCTGTCATCAACAAATTTCATGACCAAGCCAATCTTGGCTAATGCTGAAATTGATAACAGAGTTTTCTTGATCCCTGGCACAAATAAACCATCTGATAATATCAAAGAACTACCATTAATAGTAGTCAAAATGATCTTAACAACTCCCATAACAAGATAATAGCTTGACTTTGAGATGCTTATATTGGCGAATCGAAACCTGTATATATCCCTGGCACAAAAAGATGAAATTGCTTGCATAAGTACTATGATAGTGTGCTTGGAGTCAAAACGAACTCAGATCGGGATTTCGGCACCACAAAGCAAATCAGTTTTGATCTCCTAATCACCTTGAGTTTTCTCACCAAATTTTGTGTGATTTTGAGACTGTGACAAGAGGGGTGTCAACGATGCCCATGCCATAGATGAAGCGATGACCTTCTCTGATACGAATTGTTGGAGTTCGAGGTCTCTGGAAGCACATGAACAGCACGAGGAAGAAGAAGAAGCTTGGATCACAACACACAATACTGAATGTACTACCACTAGAATGTACAAAGAGAAGTAGCCTATTTGGGTTATAGGCATATATACAAGCTGAGGGAAAAAACCTCCTAAAGAGGGAAAAAACTGCCTCGTCGGTCCTAGTGTGTTCACACACATCACCACCTAAATATATCAACATCATAAATGGGTGGCCACCAATAAGTTTGTGGATTCACAATATTGACATGCCATGCTGATGTAAAATGTTGTTGGCCATCTTCCTCATGCATAATATGGTATATTGCTTTTGTCTTCATAGATTGGCAGTAAGACTGGATCCAAGTACTTGAACTTTTGAATGTCAAAATAATAAGGACCTCTATCTATAGGTGGTGGTAGAGTCCATAAAGATTCTTTGGTCGTTGAAGCAAAGTAGAATTCAAGGCTAAGCCTCTCATGAATGACCTTGCTTACATGGATGATCCTTGTTAAGGGTGGCAAGGCATTGGGATCAAGCTTACTTTATTCTGGCTGGAAGTCACTATTTAGACTAGTATTATCTTGGGTTTTTATTCCCTATTGAGTGATTATCTCTAGTTTAATTGTGACCATGTAATAGGCCCTATCTTGTCAACTAATAGCTCTCATTCAAGACTTATTACAAAGATATTCAGAAGAACTAGATCCTTGAGCTCACCTAATCCCACAATAGATTGTTGACACTCATCTTTGTATATGGAAGCTCCTAATGCATTAGTATTCGTGAACGTGAGTTTGATATGGTATTGTCCTTCAACCTTGGACATCCAATCTTATTGCATGTTGGGATCTGGTTTTTTCATATCCATGGAAATTAATGAGGTTGTTTCAAGATCATTCTTTGTATCACTCAACGTCTTGTATGTGCTTCTAATCAAGCCTATAGCACTCTCTACAATAGAGATTCTACTACATGATCATTTATTAGTTCCAATTAAGTTATCCAATCTAAGAATCATACACATGCACATACAATCAAGCAACTAATCAATATATGCAATCCAATTATTATTTTCCTTCTCTCAATGTGACTCAAATGTTAGAGAAATACTCGAGTGTTGCAATGAATAATTGCAATGTTTGATTGGCTCTTTAGGAATTCTCTTTTTTTCTTGTCAAATCACTCAAGAATGTATACATCTGCAAGAAAAATATACCATATGTTTATATACAACTCTGAAAGAATAAAATTGATGTGTTTGAATATGATAGGACTACTAATAAATGTGCTCCATATTTTACAATGCTCTCTAAAGTGGAGAATTAAAAACCCTTGCCTCTTTGGAGGTGGCCTCTTTCTTTTGGAGTCTTTACTCTTCAAGTCTAGCTAGGATTCAAGTGTTTTGTGGTGCTCTTCTTCCCCCATTGTATTGGTGAAAAATCTCCAAGGGCTCCCTTAACTTCCCACTCTCACCTAAAGTTCAACTTCAAAATATCATATATGACAAGCTCTATAGTTCAAAAAATGGGTTTTTGACCAAACAGGTATGTCAAATCAGACTCTTGAGGATCAAAATAGCAAATAAGATCTATTATAGATCTTTATGTATTGAAAACCCTCTCAATTTCTCTTTAAAAATGTGCTTTTTTGACCCATCAAAGTCTCAAGAAAATTTTCAAAAAGACATGATACTTGGGTTTCACAACACTTGATCACACAAGACTTGAAAAAAGGATATCTAACAAGTGTCGTAGTAATCGACCACGGCACCTATCAAATGTCATGATACTTGGTAAGTGTCAATGATACCTAAAGATCATGCTACTTGAATGGTTTCATGACAAAGTCTTCATTTGTGATATATGATACCTAAAAGTTGATGGCACTTGACACACGACACTTCTGAGGTATTCATGATATCTACCCTAGCGACACTTAGAATTCATGACACATGAGATATGAGACTCTATTGGTTTCAGGGATGATTGAGGAGACAACACATGACCCCTACACTAACGATATATCTCCTTTATATATGACACCTAAATGTCAACCACACATGACACCTAAGTGTCTAAGGTATTTCTCAATTGTCATCCATACCAAATCCTTGGCAGTTAGACGTAGTGATACTAGTCAAGTGGCATGATAGCTTAAAGATGTCATGATACCTAAGTATCAATAAAACCTAGATATCAACAATACTACCAACCAAATATGAGCAATACCTTGCAAGTATCATGACACCAAAAGAGGTATTAGTAACACCTGACCAACTATTAGGGATACTAAGAGAATCAAGCATCAGTGAGACCCAACTCAACCAAAATGTCGTAATACTTGGACTTTGGTGAGTTAAAATTTAATTTTGAAGGTGTGTATGTGTTCCCTCTATGTCCATATATGCCTCCAATTAAAAATTATTTACTATAAGAGCACAAATGATGACTCCCCCAACACTCAAGTTTTGTTCATATCTCTACCCTAAGTGTCAGCTTGAAAAAAGTAAGTTTATACATGTGTAAAGCTCACCTCAAAGGTAGTATATCGTAATTTCTAGCTCCTAGTATGCCCCATGCAATTTGTGTGAAGTTCGGGAAGTTTTCATGCAAAGACGGTTGAGAAGAAAAAGTCGAAATGTAGTTTTAATGGACAGATAGGAAAAAATAAAAAATATGTAAAATGAACTTCTAAAACTTTTTCTCTCATTTCTCATGCACGTCTAACAAAAACATCCCTACAATGGTGCCCAAAGTGTAAGCCCACTTTGTTGTAGCTCGCATGCAAACACAATAACAAAATGTCCAAATACAAGGAGTGACCAATCAGTGGTATGAAGGTCTTACATTCCAAGGTGGAAGTAGATGCAACTACAAAAAGAGAGAGACAAGCACACACATAGGTGCATGCATGCACACTCATGACTAGGCAAGAGGCATTGTGTTCAAAGAATCTCTTATATTGCTCAAGAAAAGGATACAAATATCATAAGAGCTCTAGACTCAAACAAGATATCCCTTATAAATCAAAATCTTTCACTTTTATAGTTTGTAGAAGAGCTCTATCCACATTGTAGTGTCTGGCTTAGCTTTAAAAATAGTGGACAGATGTTGTTTGGAGATTGAAATAGGTTCAAAAAAATAAAAAATTTGATGTGGCTATTCTATTCATGCCCCTGAAGCTTGAGTACTAGGCTTTTACATTGTGGTCTAATTACTGCTAAAAATAGGAAATCATACCAAAGATACGCATTTCTACATATATTTTGAACAAATAATGGAAAAAAAAACTAATTTGAGGAGGGATTTGAGATTGGAAAGATTAGTAGATCCTTTTATCGTTTACTTCCACGTTTATGCTTCCCTTTTAGAGCTTTGAGTGCTTTGATTTGATAATTTTAAGGCCGACTTTTGAGCTTCCTCCAACACCATGTGATCCATCTTGCTCAATCTTATAGCTATGAAGAAATAAAAAATTATTTCTCTATGGCTTCTAATTAATCCTATAATAAAAAACCATAGATATATTTTTTAATCATATTACAAGATCTCTACATAGTAAATTTGTACTCTTTCCCTTTTTGCCTCATCTTCTTGAAATAAAAGCATTCCCAAACACATCTAAGGATTTCTTCATTAAAATGAAGCCTAAGAAATGTGTTTTTAGAGATTTTCTACTCCAATAAGTCTGTCACAAAGTGCATAATCATCAGCATTCACAAATTAACGTTTTGCACGCAGAACTTCCCTCCCATTTTATTATTTTACTATCTATTGAGATATTCATGTATGAACTTGTTCTTTTAAGTGGGTGAAAGATAAAAATCCCCACTTTATACTAAACATATAACTAATGACTCTAATAACACATAAGTGTGGGTTTACCAATGCACTCGTAATATCTTTTAATGAGTTCTCCTTATCCAAATCATTATTCTACCTACTACTATATTTTTGTCCATTTTATATGAGATATCTACGTTGGTATCTTGCACAAACTAGATCCAGCAAGATTGCTTTTCGTGGAAGTTTCAAGAGCTACAAAAGTAAGCATATGATCTACATAACCCTTAAAAGTTGAAATATGTGCCAAATTTGAGCGCATGTTATTTCATATAAAGCTCGTATTCATAGAAATGCCAATCATATTGAGCACTAGGAGCTTCTTGGCTTCTTTCCTTCAAAGGACATGGATCTATTCTCTTGATCAAGTTGCTTGAAATGTCATACTTTTATCACATATCTACAAGTCGCAAGTGTTCTATAGATTTACCATCTCCAAAAATAATGGGAACATATTTATTTGGACCTAACACTTTGAGAAACATGCACTTAGAAAATTATTTGTTCCATTAAAACCTTTTCTTTGAATCTTTGTAATCAATACCGATCCTTATTCATTAGTTGTTCTTGCTTATTAGAATATCTGGTGCAACTATGGGTGAATAATAATTTATATCCATACCCTTTACAAGAATTAGTGCACCACCATGTAAACTCCTTTTGTAAGCTCATGCTAAAAGGCAAGCATGGACTAGCCCTTGAAATTAGCTCGATCTCACGCTCTATATCACTATAAGGAAACAAATTAAAAGCTAATTTTTACTTAAATAAAATTTCAAATATAAACATTTTTTGAATGCTAATTCTTGAGCATTAAATGTGCATATTTAACCTAGGTATCCTACTTAACATATGGAAAAATAATAATAATAATAATAATAATAATAGATAATTACTTTTTTTAATTGTTCACACCAATTTTGTATGTTAGAAGCCCTATTCTCCATGCATCAATAACCACCTCTCTCAATTCTAGAAGGCAAATCTGCAAAGAAAAAAATAAGTAATTGGTTATTTCCAAGAATGTCATTACCTATTCAATATTAGGTTAAATATAATCAATCTAGTAATCTCAAAATCTAATTTACCTTCACATGGATCTATGCATCAAAAATCACCTCTCTCAATTCTAGAAGGCAAATCTGCAAATAAAAAAATAATTAATTGGTTATTTCCAAGCATGCCATTGCCTATTCAATATTAAGTTAAATATAATCAATCTAGTAATCTCAAAATCTAATTTACCTTCAAGGATCTACCCAAAATAAAAGATCATGTATATTCTAACTTACCTTTATATGAATATATCTAAAAGAAAAGGCCAACTATAATTTAATGCCCTTATTTCCTAGCTCCACTATGTTCAAAAACATATGGTTTAGATCTTGAGATCATTTATTACCATGTGGCTAGTTACTTGGAAAGACAAACTTTGATAATACTTTGAAGATGTGCCCAATCATGACCCCTTTTGTCACAATCAACTCAACACTTTAGAATTTGTATTATTTATTGTGTGGGTAATAACACAACATATGGGCACATTGGACACTTTTTCAACAATAATCATTACAATGGTACATTGTGCATTCAACACATCATCACTATTATGATCATTATTACCAAGCTTAGAAACCAGATTTACAACCATGGATGTCGTGTTCTTTTGGTCTGAGTGATAACACTATATGCCACATTCAACATTTTGTTAGTTGTAATCATAACATTGATACATTGTGAACCAACACACATCCCCAATATAGGCATTATAACTAGTCTTAGGAACAAAGTTTATAGACTTGAATGTTGTGGTCCTCTTTTCCTCACAATAATCTTTGAGTTATGATTTAAGACACTTTGAATCATAAAAATCGCCTTTCTCAATCAAAATCATTCTACATAAATCAATTTTTTTGGCTAGTTGATTAGGTCATTGTTTTCCTTAAAGATTTTTGTCATCAAGATTTTTGCTTTGAGCAAGGTGGTGGATCTCAACAAACTCATGATGTCCAACACTTTGGGCAATTTTTTTCTACATTCATACGCATGTGTATGAATAATTATACCCTTCTTATTGAAGAAAGTGTTGGAGCTATACTCCTCTCATTGAATGGAATGATTATATTATAACATTTAAGCTCAAGCTCGATCAAGTGCAAATCTTGCTCAATATCTCCCCCCAATGGTTTGGTGATGTACGTTAGTAAATTAAGCACTATTCAAACATCATTCACCTTAGTAACTAACATAACATGGTATGTAGAGGATTTTTCTCACGAGTATGTTTGCCAATAGGATCCTTTGATCTACCTTGGCCTTTACTTAAAGGCATATACTCATGAACTGAATTTTTGCTAATGTTTTCAATAGGTTGCGCAAACTCCTTACATTTCTTGTTCTAGACAATTCGTTCCATTATTTGGACTATGCATTGTGTTACCACAGTCACATTCTGGTTACCAAGATCAACGTGATCAGCCTCTATAATTGACAATTCTAAGAGACCTATAAAAAAAAACGCATTTTTTATGCTTTTGTCTTGACTCTTTAAAATGTATTTCATTGTTCACTGCTCTCCTTATGGAGGATGCGTAAGTTGTGTACATAGAATGGAGTCCAAACCGGCACTGTTAATAGTAAAAAAGTTGGGCATAAATGCGTGTGATATATATCAAAAAAAAAGGAACACCAAGTGGCTTCAATTAATCCACAAGAGATGCATATATATAGCATGACACGAAATACACATCAATATGTCTTCATGCTCAAGGAACATGTACTAATCCGAAGTTGTATGCAGACGGCCATGGAAGCATATAGTCGATAGTTCTATCCATGGAGGCGAACAAGCAACCACACGCCTCTTCCAATGACACGTAACAAGATCCTGTGCAAGCTGCTTCATCAAAGGCACAGCCCTAAAAAAGTTACCCCTTTCCTTTTTCAAAGGACCTACACAAAATATCAAAATAGAAACAAAAAAATGCCCCTATAGACTACTACAACTCGCTTGATATACATAGTTTTAAATCTAATATAACCGCCACGAGTAGCCAAAGTAAGTTTTACGCAATCTAGGATACTTATTGGTGGGAAGGTGTAGAGCTAAAAAAACGCAAATACACAAAAGAGCCAGAACGGATGAAAGTAGTCTACAGAAACTGTGAGACCTGGTCATAGAACCGTTGATTCAAATCATGTCCACAAACTCATACTTGGAAGCTCCCGGCATTATCACTGCACTCGCAGATGACATGGCCAAGAAAGAAGTCAATCTATGCGGCAACTTAAAAGACAATGAGTGAAAGAAGATATACATAAGCTTCTCTTACGTTCGGATAGCATGTATGTGATGTGCACATGCTGTGGATAATACTCTCCACCCAAAACTTCGCTCGTACTATGAACTGCTTAAAATCTAAAAGGTCAATGCGACATAGTAATTGGCTAGTCAACAACAAACTTAGAGATCTCTCAGGAAGCCTCAACATATGAATAATCTAGGTTAAAGTTATTTTTTTTAAGGAAGTTTGATCATTGAAATCTACCCTTCCAGATTAGCTCATATTAATTTGAAAGTACAATGAAAGGCAGGCATAGCACCCATGCAACCCTCCAAATCCCAGAAAGCAGAGTCTGGACGACTAGCAACCACCAAGAAAGTTATTGATGTACAGAATCAATAGCAATATAAAGCTCTTGATTTAGAGCTTGAATGCTCAAGTTGTGCTTTCTACAACGTAAGCCCTGATAAGATGGAAATAGGAGATAGTGAGCTTAGGTTGGTAACTCCTTGAAGGGTTCTGAATGGCAACATGCAAGGTTCATTGTCCCATAAATGAGTCTGCCTGCAGATTGTAGGACCATAACTATGCAAGCTCCACCTTGTATTGCAAGATGGAGGAGCATGAGAACTATCCCCTTGGCTCAAACTAGAGAATGTGTAGGTGTGCAACTTCGTGGCCATCCATCTTCTCTCCTGAGTAAGATGATGCATGCTCTTCCAAACTGTAGGTTACCTTGGATATCCTACAAGCTAGGAACCTTACTCTCTTGATCCCCTTGTCTCATGCAAGAAATAGACCATGGCATCCATTGCAAAAAAGAATTATACCAATGAATAACATCAAGAAACATCACTGTAGAGCACAAAATGAATCCATAAGAAACACTCTGGATTGAAATGCCATACATGCATGTACAGAAAATTCAGCAAAAATCATACTATACATTCTTACAAGAATTGACGTACTGAATAAAAATATCATGTATATGGGATCAAAATTTTCAAGTTGAAATTGGTGATTTATCTCTTTATATAAGACAAAGAATCATCCACCCCTGGGATTACATGATCAGATTCTGGAAAATAAATGGCAGAAACTAGTTCCGACTTCCAAGAGAGAGCAGGATGAATGAAAGCTTCATGGCTGGCAAGTTGACTTATTGTGCAGCCTTCTTCAAATATGCTTCATAATAATATTTATGCGATGAGCTAGCATCCGGCTGGGAAAGAAACACTATCGCAGTTGTGAGAATTTTATATGTGAGACAATTGGAGTGCCAAAAAGCATGTCTTCAACCTTGCTGAATGTTTGAAGGTACCTTTCTTTGCCTGTATAATTTTGGAGATAGGTGTGGATGCCCGATTAATATATTACAGGAGCAATACCAGTGCACAAATGTGCAAGCGCGATTTGATACTGGCCATAGAACTCACAGACTGCATTCATTTCTTCCTCCTTTTCATTCAGATCACCTGGTAAGTTCAGCCTTTTTGCAACGGTTTGTGCATTTTCAATGCCCGAGGCTGCTTCCATTGTGGAAAATCCTTTCTCATCGGATAAAGCAGATGAATTGAATTCATGGCAAGCCAGAAGAAACATTGCAGCAGAGTCTGGTTGTTTGGCATCTCGAAGTGCAGCCAATGCATCCATTAGCGCTCCAGCTGCTACATACAAAATCATTGCTCTGCAAATTAAAGCAGAACATATGTAAGTTACCCACCAAACTTACACTACCTGAATGATATGAACGCAAATAACATTACCTCCATAAATTCCGTTCATTATGAAGTACATGATCTGCCCATCTCAGCAAGACTCTGAAACATGTTTGTATGTCACAAAAAGGTTGCATAATACAAAGATGGTTTCAACATTTAAATTACTAAGAAAGCTATGACAACAGCATGAATGCTTCACTGATAAATGAATAAGAAGAACAATTAAAATCAGCAACAAAATTTACACATCAAGGGCCCTGTCGAATTGGTTTGAGCTCTTTTGCCTTTCCAAATATAGTCAAATCGCATGGTCAGACAAGAGCAGTGAAGCAAGACTTTCAAAACCAATAGAGGCATCATAAGAGGAACTGCTTTTAATGATCCTCGCAAGGAATCATCAGAGTAAACAAGGGAGAGAAAAGAAAAAGGGGGAAAAAAAAAAAAGAAGGGGGGGGGGGGGGGGGGGGGGGGGGGGGGGGGGGGGGGGGGGGGGGGGGGGGGGGGGGGGGGGGGGGGGGGGGGGGGGGGGG
>MU263454.1:0-42843 GCA_020310875.1 Ceratopteris richardii
AGCGCAACCAGAGGAAAACTTAGAAAGGGCCATAGTGCCAGCTACACCTTTGACTAGTAGTGAACCATATGACTCATTTTACGAACCTAGTCAAGGAACATACCCAGGTTATGAGAACTCAACAATGGAATATGGGCAACAATACGACCCATATGCTTATGGCATGGAGACACCAGAGAGTTCATACAACTACGAGCAAGATTATGTACCATTAATGTGTACAGCTCCTAGAGCCACCATGCCACCTCGACCAATGAATAGACCGTCTGTACCTAGAGGACCATGCTACAGATGTGGAGGTGACCACTATATCAGAGAATGTACATTGCCAAACCCACCACCACCACAACGAAATTGGGAAGGTTACTGTAGCGATTGTGGAAAGGAACATCTTTTCAGAGATTGTCCTAAGAACCCGAACAAAATCACATCTAACGTACAGATTAACGTGATAGAAGTAATTGAATCGTCAGGGAGTGACAAAGAGTACACTATACCTTTAAAAGCCATAACAAGAGCAAAGGCTAGAGAAAACCCTGATAAAACCGAAGAAAATAATCAAAGTGACAAAGAGGGAAATACACCCATCCCTCACAGAGTAGAAGACTCCGAAGAACCAGAAAAAAGTATCACCAGTAAACGATCCCAAAGATGGAAACAAAGGAGAGACAGGATAAAAGAAAAGAAATTGTTGCAAAAGAAGGAAAATGAAAAGAGTAAACAAAAATCAACAGAAGAAGCACGAGTGGAGGAAGAAATAAAAAGGAGGATAAAAGGGAGGAGGTAGGGTCGGTATTAGCAGACCCAATGCCTGAAGATTTAGCTATGTGGATTCAGGCATACAAAGCGAGAATAAAAGCAGGACCTACCATAGAACAACATGAGAGAGAATATCCGAGAGGCGACTTAGAGAAAGAAGATTGGAAATCTGCAAAAAATTGATAGAAGTTGCCCAACAAACATTAGAAAAACCCGCATCACCTTTACCAAACAACCGAATTTGCGAAGAAAAATTCCAAAAGTGTCTAAACAATCAGGAAAAGCCTAATGTAAATAGACCTCTGGATGATGAAATTGGTATTGAGAGAAAGGAAGGATCCATAGTCCCTGAAACAGAAGGAGATTGGACTAAGGATTTATGGGCGCAAGTTCAAGAGGACAAGTGGAAAAAGGTAGAGGGAATGGAACCGCCCTTTGAAGAATTAAAAGCAGAAAACGAAATAGAGGATTCAATACCTGAACTTAATTCAGAAGGGATTTTTCCAATGGATGCAAGTGACAAAGAAGCCGAAGACGATGTAAAGGAACTACCTAATTACACCGGGGAATACGAGCACAACTCAGAATTGTATCGCATTCCATCAATACAGAGACGAGAAACGAATCCATCAGTTCAAACATCGGAGATCATACAACGCCTTAGAGAGGTGAAAATTCCATGTACCTTAACATTTGGAGAACTGTTAAAGGTAAAACCACATCTAAAAGAAAAATTGATCAATCAGTGGGAAGTCAAGGAAGAAAAGAAGGAGGTAGATGACGAAGTGAAAACGGTGAGAATTCCAGTGGATAAAGTAGGAGACTTTAGTGAAGGAGATGAGGGAAATACCTGTCTTCCAATCACCTATAGGGGTTATACAACCAAAGCCATATTAGATTCAGGAGCTGGTGTTGGCATTGCTACCAAAGAAATTTGGGAGAAATGGGGAAAACCAGCATTAAGACCTACACGTATGAAAATTCAAATGGCAGATGGACATACGGAAAGACCCTTAGGATTGTTGGAACGAGTAGTCTTCACTACGTGCGGAGTGGAATTCGAACATACTTTAGCAATATGTCACTTTGAAAGGCCAAGCAATTATGAAATGATCTTGGGAAGGCCATTCATGAGACAGCTAAAGGTCGTACAAGATTGGGGAAGGGATGCAGTGTACCTACAACACGCAGGAGTCACCACTAGGATCAACCTACATACGTACACATATCAAGATGTACCACCTCTGCAATGGAATCAAATCCACAAAGAGGAAGACGATCAATCGATTCATAGTGCAGGTTCTAGTGACCAATCCTGGATGAACGAGGACACTCATCTATGGATATGCCAAGCTGCAAAAAAGGAAGAAGAGAGAAGAAAAAGTTGGCAGCAGAAACAAGGTGTAGAGAGATCGATACAAGATCCAGCTTATATGCCACAAGTATTTCCGGACGAAGAATTCGAACCTCATGGTTGGATGGAAATCTTAGCCACCCTCGATGTTTGTGTAAACGAAGAAGTAGTAACTATGAATGAATGTATTGACGAGGAGGGTTATGATGTTAGCCTGTATATGGTAGTCCTTCAAGAGGCAGAAGAAGGAGAAGTAATTGAGAAAGACTGGAAGGAGGACTACGAGAGCATTGAAATGGAACCAGAACCCCTGGATCTAGGAATTAGTACCACAAATATGGACAGCACTGCCAATGAACAACATAAGGATCTCACACAAAAGGAAGAATTAGAAGTTGAAAGGGAGTTAGAAGATGAAGATAATAAGCTTCAAGACCAATTTGAGGTACCAGCTCATTTCAAAAAATACGAAGTGGAAGAGAGGAAGATTGCTATTCAAATGCCCAAAAGAGAGGCACAACCAGGAATAGCACATGATAATAAAGAGCAAACCAAGAAAATAGTTGTGACCATGGAAGGGGGAGAGGAAAGATGTACTTTCATAGGACAGGATGTCTCAGCGGAAGAAGAGCAAGAGTTGATTCGACTCATAAGAGAATACCGGGATGTCTTTGCTTGGACCTATAAGGATTTAAAAGGATGTGCGCATAGAATCCCCATGACATCCGAAGCCAAACCTTCCAAACAGAGACCTTATACTTATAATGATGTGTATTCAGCCAAGATAAAAGAAGAGATAGATAAGTTGTTGGATGCTGGATTCATATACGAGATAGAACACACAGAATGGGTATCGCCATTGGTGGTAGTGCCCAAGAAAAATGGAAAATTGAGAGTGTGCATAAATCTGAAAAAGGTGAATGCAGCCACTATACGTGATAGCTACCCATTACCGATTACGGATCATCTATTGGAGAGGGTAGCAGGTAAAGAGGTCTATAGCTTCCTAGATGGTTTCTCCGGATACAATCAGGTGGCTATTGCGACTGAGGACCAACACAAGACAGCATTTGCCACTGAATGGGGTGTGTATGCATTCAGAGTGATGCCCTTTGGACTCACTAATGCACCGGCTACCTTCCAACGATTAATGTGTCACGTTTTCAAGGAATTCTTGAAAAAAAGCATGGAAGTGTATGTTGATGATCTTTGCACGTACTCCAATCAAAGACCCGACCACATACCAGAATTAAGGAAGATATTCAACAAATGTAGGCAGTATAGAGTCTGCTTAAACCCAGAAAAATGTGTCTTCATGGTAAGACAAGGAAAAATACTAGGACACATAGTCTCAAGAAATGGGATATCTACGGATGAGGACAAGATCAAAGTCATATTGGACTTACCAAGACCCAAAAATGTAAAGGAAGTACAAGCCTTTATGGGACATTGTGGATATTACCGTAGGTTTATTCACATGTATGCCATAATAGCCAAGCCCTTATACGGTCTATTGACTCAGTTCACTTGGACAGACGAGTGTGAGAAGGCCTTCAACGAGCTTAAAAAGAGGCTGAGTACAGCCCCAATTCTAAAATCACCCAACTGGAGTAAGCCTTTTCATATTCATGTTGATGCTTCGAACTACGCAATTGGATGTATCCTAGCTCAACCGGCGGATGAAGGAAAGCTTGACCATCCAATCGCTTATGCGAGTAGACAATTAAACCAAGCCGAAAGAAATTACACGACTACAGAAAGAGAGGGCTTAGGAATGGTTTATGCAGTAAAGAAGTTTAGACATTACCTCTTAGCCAACAAATTCAAATTCTTCATAGACCATCAAGCTTTGTTGTATTTAGTCAATAAACCTTGTAGCACGGGAAGGTTGGTACGATGGTTCTTGCTACTAATGGAGTTTGACTTTGAGGTGATAGTCAAAAAAGGGAACACACATGTGAGAGCAGACCACCTTTCTAGGTTAAAACACGGAGAACCACCTAGCGGAGTTCCTGATGATTTGCCAGACACCTATCTTTTTAACCTGGAAGTATGTCCTCAATGGGCCGAAAAGTTGATCCCTATACTTACACATGGACCTAAAGATGGGATCACGCCAAACCGAAAGCAAGATCTGTGGAGGACTAAAAACCTTCACATTATTGCTGGAAGTTTATACCACCAGGATTCAAGCGGACTATTGATGAGATGTGTGGAAGAAGATGAACAAAACATGTGGCTTCAGAAAGCGCACATGAATCAATGGAACACTCACTTGAACGCAATGGGAACATGGCAAACACTCAAGAGATTTGGCATATACTGGCCAACAATGCAACGAGATGCACATCATTATGTGTCACCTGTCAAACCTGTCAAGACAAATCCCGGATGAGAACTCTACGTTATGCTATTCTACAATAGCACCAAGGTGGAGCACGCCTTTAGTAAAGTTCTTGAAAACTCGAGAGTACCCTGATGGAGCTACCCTAGCAAGAAAACGTGCTCTTGAAGAACAGAGCAAAGATTACGTCATCCTAGGAAAACAGCTCTTTAAACGCGGGAAGGATAACCAGCTAAGATTGTGCATTCATGAAACTGAATATCTCTCTGTATTAGAAATGGCACACGCAGGAGCTGCGGGAGGACACTTCTCAGCAGACAGAACGGTCAAGATGATTCTCTTTGCAGGCCTGTGGTGGCCAACTCTACATATGGATGCAGAGACATATGTGAGAAGTTGCGAAACATGTCAGAGAGCAAAATACCCCATTAGAAGAGATGACATGCCTTTAAGACCCATGGTTTGTGCGAGAGCATTTACCAAGTGGGGTATTGATTTCATAGGACCTATCAATCCACCTGCGAAAGGATCTCATGCAGAGTACATCATAGTAGCCACCGACTACTTGACTAAGTGGGTAGAAGCAAAAGCCACTAGAAAGAATGATGCTCAAACCACAGCAAAATTTCTCTTTGAGCACATATTCACACGCTTTGGACTACCGATCGAGATAGTGAGTGATCGAGGAAACGCATTTCTTAAACGAAGTCATTGAATCGCTAATGAATGAATTCTTAGTGATTCATAAAAATCAGCCCCATACCATCCTCAAGCCAACGGACAGGCTGAAAGTTCCAACAAAGTACTCTGTACTATATTGACAAAGATTGTCAATAATGGAAGGTCAGATTGGGACAAACAATTGCATCACGCAATTTGGGCCTTCCGAGTGGCGTATAAAACGGCTATTGGAACTACGCCTTTCAACCTAGTGTATGGGCAAAATGCAATTTTGCCGATTGACTTCTTAGTACCTACCTTGAAAGTGGCCCAGCAATATGAGTGGAACGGTCATGAATTATCTCAACAATTAGATCAAATTGAAAAGCTGCACGAAACTAGATTGCAAGCGGTAGCGGGCATTTATGCCGCCAAACGGAGACAAAGGCTTATTATGATGCACATATAAAAGACAAGGGACTGAAAGAAGGCGATTTAGTCCTAGTATACACACTCAAACAACATGCCAAGAAGCTCCAAAAACGCGGATATGGACCCATGATTATAAATCGAATCTCTACTAGTGGTGCAGTCAATCTCGCCACACTAGACGGAGATATTCTTCCCAACTACATCAGTGGATGCAGAGTGAAACGATTCATGGAGCCATTGACTGATCAAATGCTAGCACGACTCTTAGGAGCTCAGAGTAGGAAAAAGGAAGAAGAACGCATACGAGAAGAAGCTAGACAGGAAGCCCTAGAACGTATCAGAAAACGGAAAGAGTGGATGAGAGAAAGAGACGAGAGATATCGAGTAGGAGAAGAACTCATCCCAATGGCTAATTTTAGAGCCACCGGAACTCAGGACAAACAAAGAAGACAGCCTTATTTGAATCTGGGGGCAGGACGAAAGGAGTACCACTTAGTGGATGCTCTCATAGACACAGGAGCAGCAATAAGCTGTATTAGATTTTCTTTGTCTCAGAGACTTAAGGAGGAGATACGCCCATCGAAGGCACAGCTAATTGGAATAGGAGGAAAAGTTACTCAATGCATAGGTGAGATCACCTTACCTTTACATATGGGCAATAACACTATGGAGCAGAGACTCTTAGTGTGTCAGGACCAAGATCTGCTTGAAGATGTGGTATTAGGACAAGATTGGATCTACGAATATGAGGTAACCATTCAATTGGCTTTAGGATACATCTCGGCCAGGATAGGACCTCGTGAAGTATATAGTTTGCTAGACGAACGACCACCCAAAGCTGCCATTATAGAGCCAGAAGTCCATCTTAACGAACAAAGTCATGAGTGTATGTTCACTAGCAATATAGAAACCCCATCATCAAGTACTTCATGTGAAAATACCGTGAGTCCTGTGTGCATTCCATCTTTGAGTATAGAGAGTCACAAGAGTGCACAAGAACATGAAATCAAGCACAGAGAACCACAAAGCACAAGAGAGACTATTCCCCTGCAAGAAGTGAAGTCTACACCCGTGAAAGTGTACCCCATTCCACATTCTACACGAGCTTGGATAAGAAAGGACCAAAAGAAGGCCTATCTTCAGCAACAGAAAAGTCTTCGACAGCAGCGTGAGCAATCGAATAGGGAGACAAAGAATTTCAAACACTTCAGTCAACCACGACTAAAGAGCATATGGGTCCCAAAGAAACTGATAACTGCACAACCTGATCGAACAAACATATGGATCCCAAAGTCATGTACCCACAGGACGACCATCCCAAGCAAGGAGCATCATCAGAAAGGCTATCATCCTCAACAGGGTCAACAGGCACATCAGCCGAGAAAAAGGACATATTGGAGGAAGAAGGAATCTCCAAATGCAATACAAACCGACTTGAGATTCACAAAACAAAATCAGCAGACATACTACCAAAGACGAACCACATTCATCAAAAAGGTGGAGAATACAGTACATCCCTCCAAGTGAAGCAAATATGGGTGCCGAAAGACAAGACAAGCTGCATACATCGTGCAACTACTTCCAATTGCACACATGAGGAGTTGCCAAGATCCAAAGTATGCATGATAGGGCCACATTACAAGGCCAAGCATTCGGCACATCCTTCTTCTACTTTCGGATAGTCACGCACATTTTCCCCTTGGAAATAGGAGAGCACTTGTATATACTTAAAATATTACTCCAAAAAATTTCACTAACCGCTTCGGCTATGTACTAACTTTTATGTTTTCTTTTCAGCAAAAAATATAAAAATACATGAAAAATTCAGGTATTACCTTTCTCACACCCACGGAAAGGGACGACACCATGCACTCGGAGCTTCATCGAATTATTAATCAACATATGGAGGAGGATTTCTGAAAACATATGGATACTAATTCATCCTCTATATTGAGTGCAGATGACATCTTCTGACTCAGAAGCTACACAGCAGGAAGAGGAACTACTGCTTCCATTGGGGTCAATAACCAAGGTCAGAGGACATTGGTTTCGAGATGACCAACCTATCTCGAACTTCTATTCATGGCAACCATCAAGATTATGGCCAGGGATCACTATTTCCCTATCATGTCACAGGATTTCAAGACCATCATACAAGGGTTACCACATATCGAGGAAGTATGGACTCAAGCTGGCATTGAAGCATTTTTGAAAATACCTATATGCGTACCAGATTTCCAAAGATGTACGCAGGTAATGAATACCATGCAGCCGGCTGCTACAAAGATTTCAGTACCAGAAGCAAAGGTTTTGGATAAGGTAGGCACATGGAAGACAATTCAATTCACTCATGAATTGATCAATAAAGCCTTTGGATGGAATCAAGAAGGCATTACTAATGTCAAAGAGGAATGCCATGACCCCAAGAAAAGATCATTCCTGGAGATTAACAGAATAGATATTGAAGATGCAGTACGTTTGGTACATCAACACTTTTGTTTTCCTGGCATGAACAGATACACTGCACCTCAGAAGATAGTGGTTCAGTTACTCTCCCATGCCATGCGACAGATAGGAAACAAAGTGAATCTCACAGGTTACGTACAAGAGCGAGTGTTTGAAGCTCAGAAGAAATGGGGGCAAAAGAAGTTCCTGAACGGTGGTTCAGCGTTGACTTATTGATATATGAAGCTCTAGACATGAAACACTGCCTACGGGAGATGCCGACAGCAGAAGGGCTAGCAAGGTATGCAAAATCAGCTTCGGTCCCTAAAAAGAAAGAAAACCGTAATTGTGGTTGAAGAGGCTGGCACCAGCACACAGAAACCCATGAGGGGCACGAACGCTTGCGAGAAGAGGAAGCCCAAGCAACACCTCAGTCTAAGAGAAACGCATCTCTTGCCTAAGATCACGCCGGCTCCAATGCCGATTTCAAAAAGAGACTTGTCTGCCGCCCTAGAGCAAACACACCAATATATGCAAGGGCAGGTGAATCTAAATGTCCAAGGACATCATTATAGACAAGCAAGTCAAGTTCAGCAAAAACAGAGTACAGAAAAGACTCCAAGACAACCTGGAAGATATAAGAATTGGGCATTGACGACTCTAGTACGAATACGGAATCCAGTCCTGAGAAAGACACGCTAGATACTGATATCAGGACGGAAACTTATGAAGAAGAAGGACCAGAAGTCAATCAAATGGAAGTGACACCGGACAACCAAAAGGAAAAAGAAAAGAAGGTGGATGATGCTCAGGAACAGGAGCACGTCATTCAATTGAATGACAACACAAAAATCAGCATCAAGGAAGATACGACTACTGGGGTTACACATGTCAAAGCACCTATTAAAGAGGAAGAACAAACCCCAAAGAATAAGGAAACGGGAGAGCTCCAACAAGAAACCATAATCGAGGTGCCTGATGCCACACCTCAAGGACATGATGAAAACATGGGGGCCTGAGCCAAGGATCCAGCTTCAGATCAGGCAGCCCCATGATACCACATTACACATCGCTCAAGGTAAAGACGTGACTACCGGAGAAGAACCCTCAATACCTAAAACATGGCTCAATGTGGATGTGACGTAGTTAAAACCGGTAGTAAAGCAAATGATCCAGACAGCCATGGATACGCAACAGCAAATGATGGACATAGATGCAGACTACGACAAAGCCATGAAGGAAAAAGTCAGTTTCAAGTTATGAGTGAACAGTTGTCTGCACAACTAATTCAGGTACAAAAAGAGATAGCCACCAAAAGTACTGAGCTGTTAGAAACACGAACGCAATATGAATCATTAAGCACTCAGCATCACCAACTGCGAAACCAGCTCGAGGATCTACAGAAAGTATATGATGCTACTGCAGCAGACAAAGAAAGAATGAAGACCAGAAGCACTCTACTAGAAACACAACTGAAGTTATATCTGGACGAGAATGATACTTTACGGAACAGAAATAAAGAGTTGATGAAATCACTGTTATATGACCAACCAATAAAACAACAGGAATCAACTGAAAGTAAGAAAATGAATTAAGAGATCAACTCGCACAATATGAAGCTTTGCTAAAACAAGAGCGTGCAGTAAGAGAAGAAGCAGAACTTAAGCACAATCAGGAAATAAATGAGCTCAAAAGGCAGCTGAATTCAGCACAGGCCAAACTGGTACAGAGCTACAGTGAAAACATGGATCACGTAGCTGACATAGGTAAGGAGCTCCTAGCCACCAAAGAAAAACTCGGGGAGGCCATACAACAGATAAAGGAAAAAGACGAATGCATTGAAGAGCTAAAAAATCAGCAGAAAGCCAAAGAAACCGATCGGGACATCAGTAGCGCCAGAAAAAGAACATCCTACTGACGAGGTAGAGGTAAGCCCTCTATCTCAACCGATCTATCATTCTCCAATACATGAGCAGATGGCGGATATGCATGATGATCATCCATGCCATACACTGCAGAAATAAGTCAGAAGGAACGGGCACTAGTGGTGTCCCGATTGACGGAAAATTTTGAGAATGAAGTCATCAAGGTCATGAAGGAAGCCAAAATCAAAGGTAAAGACTTGGAAAAGATCATCAAGCCTTTCAACATTCCATATGGACTGTTGAAAGAGAAAACAAGGCAATATATAAAGAAAATTACACACAAAAGTCCAGATGAGCAGCTCAATTTCAAGAATGACACATTCATGTACACTCAAACAGAGTTTGAAGCTGCACAGCCAGTGTGGAGGAGAAAATTTTTGGAGAAACATCCCACACTACGGGTGCACTGGCAAGCCGCACCTTACTTATTACAGGTAAACCCTTCATTTTGTCCAATACCACGAAGAAGGGATACCAAAGAATTTTTGGATTTACAACGCAGCGGCACTATTAATAAACAGTGGCTAAAACTATCCGATGTTACCTAGCCCGCCACATAACTATTTGCCAACAGAAGATTATATGATCAAAACAATAGAATTTTGGCTTCAAAACTATGCGACTGTACCAGATTTAGCAGTTAAGATGACAAATAAAATACTTAGTATGCTACTTACAGTTTTGAAGGTCTTCAAACATGCAGCGTATACATTTCTGAACTTCATCGGCATTAATCAAGGCACCGATATACTTATTTTCGATCTATCAGTAATGCCGAGCCGCCCCACAATAATGGCATATTATTCTAGACTCATGTTCTTGCCAAGTCCGTATCTGCAAACATTTGAAGAAGCATTTTTTACAGGATTTTTTGAAATAGATTCCGAGATTTTTTTGAAAATGTCATCTAATCTGAATGCCAGACTTGTGGCATACGAATTAAGCTTCTTCGCAGATCACAGACAACCGCCAAATGATGGAGTAAAAGCAGAACAATGGAAACAGATCATGATACGTGAAGCCAATCTGCTAAATGATACAGAGCAACAAGTATACAGAACGTACGCCCGGCGCTTATCAAAGCCTGTCGGGGACGACAGAGTTCAGGAGGGGGGCAGTGTCGAGGGCGAGCCGAGTAAGAAGAGGAAAAAAAGAAAGCAACGAAAGAAACAGCTTCACTAAAAGACAAATTTGAAGATGCATCTCTGCAGGAAGCCCCGCAGGGGCACACACACCAAGGAAAAGCACGCAGCCGGAAGAAGGAATCAGGGCCAACATGTATCACTTATGTGGATGCTTCAACCTCTTGAGTGGCAGAGGTTTCAGATCAAGGCTTACGAGCTACATCCGCATATGTGCACTAATGGCGTGCGTGGCAAACCAAATCAACCAGGTCCAATGTGTGCAACCAGGACAAACCAGAGCGCCTCTAAAACGTAATGCAAGATCAAGATTCAGACAACACTGAACACTGGGCGCGTGCGTGAAGCAAAGTCTCTCAAGGGACGACAGAGGCAAAGAGGGGGAGAGTGTTGCAGAGCTAAAGAGCGCACAAAGCAGAGAAAAAGACGGGCCCCAAAATTTTTCCGATTTGGACCACATCTTTTTGTAACATATCCATTTTTGTAATATATTTCCCTTTGTAAAGGCACTAGAGGAGTCCTCTAGATGCATTCCCACAGAAGAATAGAAGTTTACCCATGTAAAATAGTAGGAAATTAGCTCTTAGTGAATAAAGTGCCGGTCACTTGTGTGAAAGGACCATTTTTAGGGCACTAGTATATAAGTCAAATGTGACTCTTTGTAGAGGACTTTTTGCCATTGTGAGAATAGAAAGCACAGAAATTCGAAATTGTGTCTTCTTCCCTCTTCATCTTCTTCTTCGTGAGCTTGTATGCATGTGTATTGCTTGGAAAGAGTGCTTGTGAGTGTTATCTATCCTTGAGAGTGTTCTTTGCTGTAGGAAAGGTGTGTGCGAGGTGTAGGAAGTGCTGAAGCGTAGGAAAGTGATTTCGCGATTCAGTATTTCTGTCATAACTTGAAGTAGGAGCGTCGGAATTGAGTGAAACCACTGCCATTGGATGCGTCTTCTCGAGAGCTTCGAAACGCATATGCTATTTGCTATGTTTGGAGATTGGAGCTAGGAGAAAAGTCCAAAATACCGACGGCTGCTGCACCAAGTATCGTTTCGGCTTGACCTACAGTTGAAGCTTGTTAGGATAAGTATTTGCCTCATTTTCACTCTTGAGTAATTCATTTGCATTGACCATTACGTGATTGCATGTCTTCATACACTCGGCTAGGTTAGTATACTCTTCGGATT
Organism: Ceratopteris richardii; assembly: GCA_020310875.1. Taxonomy (NCBI): domain Eukaryota; kingdom Viridiplantae; phylum Streptophyta; class Polypodiopsida; order Polypodiales; family Pteridaceae; genus Ceratopteris; species Ceratopteris richardii. The sequence continues at coordinate 12,243 of MU263454.1, forward strand.
GATAAATTAAAAGCGTGTATCCCCACTATATGCACTTGTGAGGGGATTGAGGTACAGTCTCTTTCTCCGCAAGTCCCTAAGTTGAAGCTTAGGTCAACACAGCGCCCAATTCCAGTTTTTGGACGTCTTGGCGCCCAACTCCAGATTTTGGACGTCTTGGCGCCCAATTTGATATTTGGTCCCTTGGTGTCTATCCTTCAAAAATTTATTCTACATAGGTACACTCATGCATGCCCCTATCAGAATCCATAACCATTTTCTGTCATCCTCATCTATGATTTTTATCAATTGACCATCTCAACTTATCATATACATATACTTTTGTAGAGATCACATTTATCTCTAAACCATAATCAACCAAGTCCAAAGCTAAGTATGATTCTCTCTTGTCTCATAGATTTATTTTAACTTCTAGCATTCCTCTTTCCAAGAACTTTCTATTATACTAGATTTTTGATTCCCTTGCTTCCTCATCAGGTATAAAGGTCTAAGAGAATTTTGATTTACTTTACCTATTCTCACTTCATCATCATCAGAGTCAGAAGAGTCATTCATGCTAACAACCTCATTCACTACTTGAGTAATCTCAAGTGATTCTTCCATCTTAATATTTGTGGAAACAGGAACATTTTTCTTTTTATTAACCTGATAAATTTGTCGTTGATTTCAACTTTGCAATTGAGAACACCTACTCCAGAGACATGGTGACTTGAATTTTTAGAAGTATCTCATTTAGAGTCTCCTTGGCATCATTTTTCTTCTCAAGCTCAAAAATTTGTACATCCTTGGGAGATTTCCTTTTCTTCTTTTGAATCTCACCCTCCTGAACTCTCTCAATTTTCTCACCAACTTCTTGTTCTTTCCAGATTGTGGCTTTACTTCTTGCATTTTTATATGTTTCTTCTGATTTTGGTTTTCTTTCATTGGTCTCTTCCCATCTCTAACCTCTTTTCTCTTAGCTTCATCATGAGATTGAACTTTCTTCTCACTATTCTTAGTTTTTTCCTCTTCATTCTTAGATCATTTTCTAGTTACCCACCTTTTAGGCTCCACTTCTTCTTGTATGTCATCTCTCTTTCTCTTTTTCCTCAACATTCCAATGTCTATTTCTTCTGAAACTAGGACAACACTTCCTCATGCTCTTGTACCTTCCTCTACAATTCATCTTGTAAACTTTGTACTTGAGATTTCTGCAACTGATACTCATCGGAATTAAGAATATTAGTAAGTATTTTTTGCTCCTTCAATAAGCCATCCTATTTTGCTATAAACTTGTATACCTCATCCAATTTTGTTGTACTTCATATGAAGACCACTGTATTCTTAAGAGAGTACTTACTATAATCTTGAGCCAACAATTATCCAAAAAACATGGGAACACTAAGGAAAACGTAGACAAATAGATCTTGTTGCTTCTGTGATCACTAATGTTGGTAATCTGATTATCAGAATTAAGCATCACCTACACCAAATTAGATGACAACCTATCCATGTGCGGTGGCTTCCCTTGAAATTTCTTCAAAACAAAATCCATTAATCAGTTTTTCCATTCTCATGCCAAACACATCAGCTACTAGAAAAGTTCCTTGGCCTAGATCTTGCACAATCTGATATGGACCCTTATACCTCAAGGTAACCTTTCTTGGATCTGGCCCTAATTTAGAGTTATAAAACATCACTCAATCTCCAAACTGAAAAAAACTTAAATTTTACATTCATATTGACCCAAGCATGTCTCCTTCTTTGAATTACCTCGGTTATATATGCACTAACTAAATGATCCTCCTCCAATTGAAGAAGACACTTACTCCGATGCTTGATCGATAATTTAGGAGACATATTTTCTACTATTATTCTCAGACTTGGGACCACAAATTCCATTGGAACTACTACAACTAAGCCGTATACCAATCTAAATGGTGTCATGCCGATAGTTATCTTAAAAGCTATTCCGAATGACCACAATGCTGAATCTAACAACAAGTCCCAATTCTTCTGATTGTCATGCACTAATTTTTTAAGAATATGCAACAAAGTCTTATTAGTGCTTTTTGCTTGACCATTTTCCTCTCGATGATAGGTTATAGACTTTTTGTGCATAATCAAATGTGTTCTTGTTAACTCTGAAATGACTTCATTAAGAAAATGAGCACCTCTATCACTCATCAATTCTATCGGACACTCAAATCTGGTAATACTATTATGGTAGAGGAATTTTGCTACAGTGGTTACCTTGTTGTCCTTCAGTGCTATTGCTTCCACCCACTTGTGAAATAATTCATTGCCACTAGAATATACCTATTCCCATGCCAAGTAATAGGCTTAATAGGCCCAAGAAAATCCATCCCCCATTTTTTAAATGGATCCAATGATGAAACTAGATGATCAGACATTCTATTTGAATTACTTGGTTGGCGTGTTTTCTGACAAATAACACATCTTTTGACAAATTCATGAGCATCTTTTAATACTGTAGGTCACCATAACTTAGCTTGCAAAATAGTTTTTCCTGTGATATCCCTTGATAGATGTCCTCCTGCTACTCTTGAATGTGCTTCCTGGAAAATAGCTGGTTTCTCAAAATCAAGTACACATCTTCTAATTATGTGATCCACCCCTTTTTTGTACAATGCACTGCTATAACCAAATAAGGCCTACTTTTCAAAGCAAACTTCTTGCTCTAGTTAGGTGTAAATTGTTGAGGAAAAACTCCATCTGTTAAGAGTGCTAACAATTGGTCATATGAAGAATCAGAGTTAGCAATCTGAGCATCGAATAACTCCACATCTGGAAACTCATCATTCACTCCTGCTGGTGCTTCCCTTGACTCTAATCTATTGAAATAATTGGCCATTGCCTGCTCTTTACCTCTGGTATGAACAATAACAAAATCAAATTCCTATAATAAAAGCATCCACCTTGCCAATCTTCCTGTTAATAGAGGCTTCTTGATCAGATATACCAAATCCTGGTGGTCTACATGAGAAACCACTTTATTACCAAACAAATAATGCCTGAATTTATTCAGTGCATATACTGTTGGGAGATTAACCAGCTCTGATACCAAATGTTGGGATTTGTATTGGCGAAAACTTCGGCCTTTAACGCCTACTGTTGCGGAAATACTTTTGCCCTGAAGGTGATTTTCGCGACAAGGCTTGAACTCTGTCAGGCCTGCGGAAAATGCCGCACCACCGTAATAGGATGCTAAGCTAGAGTGATTCAGAACACCTCTGTAATCAACAGTAGCTCAGCCTAAATAACGTGTTATTCTGCGACATAAGTTCCACCGGAACTTTACCAGACTGTTACTGGACTGACACCGTAGTCGTACCGGAACTTCACCGAAATAAACTTAGTTCTGTTCGTAATTACTTCAGATGAGCTTATGTGTGGTAAAGAAGTAGTGTGTGAGCTTCCTTCACCGAATGAACTTCCTTCAGGAAACTTCACAGTTCTGAACTGCTACTTTCCGGTTAACTTTTGTACTGTGTGTACATCTTTATTCCACCGGAAACTGTGATCAGCTTAAAGTAGAGACGTCTAGCTACAAGATGAGCTATCTCTCATACAAAGCTTCGAACTCTGCTATGAGTTATACTTCGTTGTTCTACCGAAAAAACTTGTTTTCTGAGAAACTGTAACTGACCAGAAATTACTGAAACATGTTTACTGAGTAAACTGTTATTCACCAAAACATGCGTTTACAGAGAAGGTACTGAAGCACGTTTAGTAACGAGTCGTGACAGCAAACGATAAACTAAACTTCCTACCGTAACACGAAATAACTTCAGATTCTTCACAAGTAAAGATTGCGCGCAGACATGCACATGAACATGTGTTTTCGATTAGAGAAGATGTGTACAAGTAAGCTTGGCCTCTTCTCGCTCAAGCTACAGAAACTCTCCTACAGTGAGTAGTTTCTTATTACCATCTCTCTTCAGATGAAAAGACCCGACACTTCAGGCTTGTGTTATTCATCTGTACATACGCGATCTATGGCGTCTTCTGAGAGCTTCTAACTCTCTCTTCACTCATACGCGATCTATGGCGTCTTCTCTCAGTCTCTCGTTCTCCTCTGTGTATCATCTACGATTCTCTCTCTGTGTATATCTGCGTCACTCGCATACACGCACACACATATTTTCTTCAACCTTTGCTGTATATATATACACTTTCTTTGGCGCTCCTTTGCTCTGTCATTCTTCAATTCGCGTTATGCGCGCCTTACGCGCCCGCCGCGGTAATTGCTCTGTTATGCGGCCACCGCGCACTAACTTCGCATACTGTACACCTGTGCACTGATTTTCTGGAGGATTCTAGTTTTCTCTTTGTTTGTTGCGTCAAATTCGTGAGTGTTTCCTTAACAGCTCCCCCTCAATCACTAATTTGACCTCTTCCGGTCTTTCATATATCTTTCTTTCTTTTATACCTGCCATCTCTTTGAATCTGTTTGTCTTTGTTCCATCCAAGCTCTTTGTCAGAATATCTGCAATCTGATCTTTCGTAGGAGTGTAGACTATTTCTATCTCTTTCTCCATTACTTTTTCCCTTAGGAAATGATACTGAATCTCTATGTGTTTTGTTCTTGCATGAAACACAGGATTCGCTGCAAGATACAGCGAGCTCATATTATCTCCATGTATGATCGGTATACTTTGATCTATACCCATGCTTTTAAGTAACGTCTGCATCCATATTACTTCTTTTGATGCTTCTACCAGTCCTTTGTATTTTGCTTCTGTTGATGATAAAGCTACTGTGTGTTGTTTTCTTCGAACACCAGCTTACCAGCTTATCTCCTAGGTATATCATATACCCATGCGTTGATCTTCGGTCATCTTGACTTCCTGCCCAATCTGAGTCACTATATGCTCTGAGCTTTATATCTGACGTAAAAGGATAATATAATCCTTCCTTTATAGTTCTTTTGATATATCTGAGAACTCTTTGTCCTGCAACCCAATGTTGATCTGTCGGACAATGCATAAACTGTGAGAGAACTCCCACCGGAAAACTAAGATCCGGTCTTGTCAGCGTAGCATATATTAAACTTCCTACTAACGATTGATACTTCTTCATATCCTTGAATTCTGTTCCACTATATTTACTGAGTTTATGGTTTACTTCAAGCGGTGTTGAAGCTTCTCTGCAATTCTCCATATTGTACTTCTTCAGTAAGTTCAGGAGATACCTTTCTTGTGTGACATATACACCATGATCTGTATATGTGATTTCCATTCCTAGAAAGTATGATAACTTTCCTAGGTCACTGATCTTGAATTCCTTTTCTAGCAGTTTCTTTACCTCTGTGATTCCTGCATCTGAGGTTCCTGTAATTATTATGTCATCTACATAGATACAAATGTAGATCACTCCTTCTTCTGTCCTTTTGATGAGTAGACTTGCATCTTGCCTTCGAACTTTGGTATCCAAGTTCGTTGAGATATTTCACAAGTCTGTAGTTCCAAGCTCTTGGAGCTTGCTTCAGTCCATAAAGTGCTTTTCTTAACCTGCAAACAAAATTTGGGTATCTGGAGCTTATAAATCCTTCCGGTTGTTCCATATAGACTTCATCTGATATATATCCATTCAGGAATGCATTCTTTATATCTAGCTGACTTAGCTTCCATCCTTTTGATGCTGCTATAGCAATCACTGTTCTTATGGTTGACATTTTTGCCACCGGACTGAACGTCTCGTCATAATCTATGCCATGCGTCTGAGCATAGCCCTTGATAACCAGTCTCGCTTTATGTCTGGCTATCCTTCCATCTGCAAGTTTCTTTATTTTGAACACCCATTTATTTCCAATTACTTTCTTACCATTTGGTTTAGGAACAAGCTCCCATGTCTTGTTCTCTTCCAGTGCGGTGAGTTCTTCTTCCATTGCTTCTTGCCATTGCTTCTTGCCTTTGGCTTCGTCATAGCTCTGAGGTTCCTCCTCTTCTTTAACCATATATGCATAATCTTGTTGAGTTATATACGATGTATCATACGAGTATCTTTCCGATTGTCTTCTTACTCTGTTTGACCTTCTTAGTTCATATTCTTCGTGTGTGTCTGAGTACCCGTCTTCATCTTCGTTCCTTATACCTGTTCCGGTCCTGGACGTACTTGCCTCGTCTTCTTTGTTTAGCTGAACAATTGATTTTCCTTTTTCTCTTCTTTTTATTTCTTCTTCAAATTCTTCAGCTGTATGACTCTGATCTGCATACCAGCTTTTCTGTTCATCAAATGTTACATCCCTGGAAACAGTAAAATGTTTGGTTAGAGGGCTCATAACCTGTAACCCATCTGTTTCTCGTCATATCCGACGAATACATATTTCTCCGCTTTTGGTTCAAGCTTATGTCTTAGTTGAGATGGTACATAAGCATACGCTACTGATCCAAACACTTTGCAGTGATCAAGTGTTGGCTTCTTTCCCCACCAGGCTTCATAAGGGTCATTCCTTCTAACGCTGTACATGGTAACCTGTTTACCAAGTATGTAGCTGTATTTACAGCTTCAGCCCAAAGATAATCCGGGCAATTCTTTTCTTTTAGCATAGCTCGTGCAAACTCGACTAGAGTTCGGTTTCTCCTTTCTGCTACACCATTCTGTTGTGGTGTATACCTGCAGGTTATTTCTCTCTTAATACCTGCATTCCAAAGATAGTCATTGAATTCTCGGGAGAAGTATTCTCCCCCTCCATCAGACCTCAGTCTTTTAAGTTTTCGTCCGGTGAGTCTTTCGGCATATGCATGAAAGTGCCTGAAAGCTCCGAACACTTCTGATTTCTCCTTCAAAACATAAAGAGTTATCCACCTTGTTGCATCATCAATGAATAAAACATAGTACCTTGATCCGCTGATTGATCCTTCTTTCGTTGGTCCCCATACATCTGTATGTATGAGTTCTAGCACGCCATCATGTTTGAATCCTTTCTTCTGGAAAGGTAACCTGTGGGCTTTTCCCATTTGACAGGCTTCGCATTTGTGAATCATATGTTGGTTCTGTACGTTCGGTAATCCCAGTACAGACTGATTCGCTATCATAGCTTTGATTCCTTTTTCGTGAAAGTGACCTAATCTCTTGTGCCAGAGATCAAGTTCTGTGATTACCTTTTCATCATGTGTGAGCAGCGCTTGGCCAATGTTCCCTTGTACTCTTAAGGTAAAGAGTCTGCCTTCTTTCTTACCAGAGACGATCTGATAATATCCGTTCATGGGATCTTCTACAAATACTCCTTTATTTGTAAATCTGACCTGAAAACCTTTTTCGACTATCTGTCCCACACTGATCAGATTTTTCGGTATTGTTGGAACATACAAAACATTGGTTAGCAAATCTGCTCCACTCTTGCATTTCACTTTCCCGATTGATTGTACTTTGTGTCTTGTATTGTCACCTGTTTGAACAGTGTGACTAGAACTACCTTTCTCTAGTTCTGACATTAGTTCTATATTTCCTGACAAATGATTAGAGCATCCAGAATCAATGTAAAATACCTTTAGGTCTTCATTTTCTGATGTGCTGATTGAGTTCATCATCAATGATGTATGACTTTCATTCTGTGTGTCATTTGCGTAGTTGTTGTAGGTGGTGTTGTAGGATTGGCTCTGTCCCCAACTTCTTACTCCACCTCTACCGTAGCCTCCTCTTTGGCTTTGTCTTCCTCTTTGGAAGTTACTTTGATTTCTTCCGCTACTGCCTCTGCTATTGTTGTTTTGATTTTGATTTGATCCTTGTTGATTGTGCCAACAATCATGCGCCAGATGGTTACTTAGTCCACAAATCCAGCAAGCTTTCTTGGTGGTATTCTGGCGGCTTCTTCCTCTTGCTCTTCCTCTGCCAGTGCCTTTACCTCTTGCGTAATAGGCCTGAGAACTCGACTCTTCTTCGTCTTTTGACTTACCCTTTTCTTTCTTCTTGTTCTTCATGTACATTGCAGAGCTATGTCCTTTGTCTGCGTCTCCTTTCAGGTCTTGCTCATATGTGAGCATCAAACCAAGCAACTGATTTAACTCTGGTACAAAATGATTTAGGGAGAGTTCAGTTGATAGTACGAAAGGTTTCCACCTTTCATCTCCTCTCAAACCTGTGAGCACTTGCGCTATCAATCTATGATCTTCGACTTCTTCATTTATGGATCCAAGGCTATCTGCTAGATCCTTCATTTTAGTGACGTAGTCACTGATGCTTTGACTCGGCTTCTTTTTGAACGTTGTGAACTCGGACCATAGGCTGGCCTTCCTAGCTTTCGTAGTATTCTGGAAGTGATCTTCCAATGCACTCCATATGTCCTCCGCTTTCTCCAGACCTCTAATGTGCGGTAGTAGATGATCTGACACAGTGTTGTAGATGTAGGCTCTTGCCGTTGCATCTTTCTTCTGCCACTGCTTTAGGGCGTCTAGCTCTTCTTTTTCCGGTTGACTATCATCTTCGAAAGTCGGCTTCTTTTCTTCTCCAGTCACGTACGTCATTAAGTCCTTACTCATAAGTAAGGCTTCCATGCGCATTACCCATGCGGGATAATTATCTCTGTCCAGTTTATCAATTTGGACATGATCTGCCATGATCTTCTTCCACTCGTGGACTGATCCGGCTCTTATACCGATTCTTGGGAAAACTAACCTGCTCTGATACCAATTGTTGGGAGATTAACCAGCTCTGATACCAAATGTTGGGATTTGTATTGGCGAAAACTTCGGCCTTTAACGCCTACTGTTGCGGAAATACTTTTGCCCTGAAGGTGATTTTTGCGACAAGGCTTGAACTCTGTCAGGCCTGCGGAAAATGCCGCGCCACCGTAATAGGATGCTAAGCTAGAGTGATTCAGAACACCTCTGTAATCAACAGTAGCTCAGCCTAAATAACGTGTTATTCTGCGACATAAGTTCCACCGGAACTTTACCAGACTGTTACTGGACTGACACCGTAGTCGTACCGGAACTTCACCGAAATAACTTAGTTCTGTTCGTAATTACTTCAGATGAGCTTATGTGTGGTAAAGAAGTAGTGTGTGAGCTTCCTTCACCGAATGAACTTCCTTCAGGAAACTTCACAGTTCTGAACTGCTACTTTCCGGTTAACTTTTGTACTGTGTGTACATCTTTATTCCACCGAAAACTGTGATCAGCTTAAAGTAGAGACGTCTAGCTACAAGATGAGCTATCTCTCATACAAAGCTTCGAACTCTGCTATGAGTTATACTTCGTTGTTCTACCGAAAAAACTTGTTTTCTGAGAAACTGTAACTGACCAGAAATTACTGAAACATGTTTACTGAGTAAACTGTTATTCACCAAAACATGCGTTTACAGAGAAGGTACTGAAGCACGTTTAGTAACGAGTCGTGACAGCAAACGATAAACTAAACTTCCTACCGTAACACGAAATAACTTCAGATTCTTCACAAGTAAAGATTGCGCGCAGACATGCACATGAACATGTGTTTTCGATTAGAGAAGATGTGTACAAGTAAGCTTGGCCTCTTCTCGCTCAAGCTACAGAAACTCTCCTACAGTGAGTAGTTTCTTATTACCATCTCTCTTCAGATGAAAAGACCCGACACTTCAGGCTTGTGTTATTCATCTGTACATACGCGATCTATGGCGTCTTCTGAGAACTTCTAACTCTCTCTTCACTCATACGCGATCTATGGCGTCTTCTCTCAGTCTCTCGTTCTCCTCTGTGTATCATCTACGATTCTCTCTCTGTGTATATCTGCGTCACTCGCATACACGCACACACACATATTTTCTTCAACCTTTGTTGTATATATATACACTTTCTTTGGCGCTCCTTTGCTCTGTCATTCTTCAATTCGCGTTATGCGCGCCTTACGCGCCCGCCGCGGTTAATTGCTCTGTTATGCGGCCACCGCGCACTAACTTCGCATACTGTACACCTGTGCACTGATTTTCTGGAGGATTCTAGTTTTCTCTTTGTTTGTTGCGTCAAATTCGTGAGTGTTTCCTAAACCACTTTATTACCAAACAAATAATGCCTGAATTTATTCAGTGCATATACCATTGCCAATGCCTCACATTCCTTGATCGGATAACTCCTTTCAGCTAAGCACAACACCCTACTAGCATAATAAACTGGTGTGTACCATCCTTTTTCTTTCTGCTGTAGCAACACTGCTCCATCAGATTTATAGTTAGACACATAAAGCTCTTGCTATCCTCACTTGAGTGTTCATGTTCATCTCGAGCCTCTACCTCTGCGATTGCATTTGCATTTTTTGAACAATGCTCTTCTGGTTGTTTGATGCCAGAGCCTTTGGGAGAGGTTCCTCCTTTTCAACATGGAGAATACTAAGCTTAAGCATGAGTGAGAGTAGGAGATAGAGAGAAACACCACCCATCATCCTTTGATTCCTAGATTCATCATCATCGACTGCTACATAATGGCATGTATTAAAGCAGGAAAAGATATGTTGTCACATGGAAGATTGTTTGCTCTACATGCTCTAACTATTAATGAAGATGGTGGTGGCAAAAGAGTGAACAACACCTAAGTCATCCAAAAGACCTGCACTATACACACTCAAGAATAATTGTGAAAGATACCCTATAATCAGGCCCACAATTAGTAGTGTACACAGTAGGCCGCTTCTCAATCAACCAAGATATGCATGAGCTACCGACCATGAAGCAAAAACCACTAGTGGACACATGAGTTTCATAGGACCCAGCCCAATCCGATTCAAAAAAAGCATGCAAGTCTAGCGGTAATGCTCCACCCTTGGGATAAAACAATCCAACCAGTTGAGGACCACTCACGTAAAAAAAAGATGCAGTTAACTCCCTACCAGTGCTTAACACTTGGGAAATGAATAAACTTCTTAGAAAAGAGACAACAAAGTGAATATGAGTCCTAGTTATGCGTAAGTAGACCAAGCATCTAACAACCTACTCATAGAGGATAAAATCTTCAAGGCCAAAACACTACAATAATGGGTCAAAAAATAGGTTGATTCTCATCACAAAGACCAAAGGCAGCCATCGCATAGTAATCTGATGCAAAGGAAACACTATGAGAGCCTGAATGAGTACAATATGATAGATTCATCTAATTTTCTATCTTTTAAAGTTTGCACCAACTATTTAGGCATAGTTTTTGCCTACTCCATATCATCCCTCTCATAAACAAGTGCATCAAATAATGTGCATTAGAAATGGAATGATCTACATCATCATGTGGAACCTGTAAATGCTACGAAATTTAATCATTTGGACCAGCACTTCACTATTCACCTATAAAAAGAGGCAGCTAGTAATTTAGTGAATTGTGAGCAACCATAATTTTAAGGTCTAGGGGTCTAACTCTACACAGCCCTGAAAAATTGAGGGTACCACCAATTAGTCTTAAGCTTATTGCAAACACATTAGTTGATTTTTATTCCTTTGCTTATGCATTTAAGATAGTCAACCCTATGTATAAAATGTCTCCAAAATGAATTTTTCCAATTGTAATCATGATGGGTACTTTGAGCATTTAAACTTGAGTGTTTCATCCCAAAATAGCAAGATTTTTTAGTTAGTCAATGTGCAAACTTATCTGTTTTGTATTAAATATCTCTCAATGATGCTATACAAGACATAGTGGATTTTATTGCACTAATCACAAGCCTATAAGGTTTATTTGATACCATACGAGTGCAAGGGTTGGTCCTTTGCTCATTGGGTGCACCAATCTTCATCACTTTGAACCTACTTTTTCTACCTCCTACAAGGTTCTCCAAGTTCTCTCGGTGGTATTAGAGCTACATCATGATGGGTGATGGCTTTCCATCAATGATTAAGAAGCTTGATAGAAACAACTATGCTGCTTGGCAAAAGAGAATGGAAGCCTAGTTGGAAGGTGGAAATGTTTATGGGATTGTAGCAAGTGATGAAACTATGCATACTCCAAGATCCAAAGGAGGACCTACACAAGAGGAGATAGAGAAACTCACACTTTAGTGTGCAAGATATGCTCAAGCAAGGTCATACATAATAAACTCTATCTCTGATTTTTTGATGCCACAAATTAGAGGATCCAAAACATCTCAAGAGACTTAGGATGCACTTGAGACCTTCTTTTCCACTAGTACCAAAGCAAGAAAGAACCATCTATGGAATGAGTTCTAGCAAATCAAGAAGAAACCAAAACAAACTATCACATAGTTTGTTACCAAGGTGAAGGAGGTTGCAAGTTGATTAGAATCCATTGGAGAGTTGATTGAAGAAGAGGCCATCATGAGGCATACTCTTAATCGATTAGAAGTGATAAGCAATGGCAATCCTTCACCACAACTTACGATCTCATCCTAGATGTACAAACCCCAGATTTCAACATATTCCTTGGACAACTCTTCAACCTAGAGGCCAACAATAATATGAAGGAAGTTAACTCTTATAAAAAGTAATACAACAAGTGCTCTTTATGTAGATAAGAAAGACAAGAAGCAACAAAGGCAAGAAGAAGGAAGATGATGAAGAAGAGATTTCCCAAGCCAACTATGCAGGCAAAAGCAAGTGAAAAGGGAAGAAGAAAGGAGCAAAGCATGACATATCAAGATAAAAAGATGTTCAACCTTATGTCATTTGTAATAAGACCAATCACACCACTTAAAACTTCTGGTTCAATGGAAGGACTTAGAAAGGAGGTGGAAGAGGTGGATTTGGAACCACTAGAGGCATAAGTGGACACAAATTCAACAACAACAATAGAATTCACAATATAAGGGAGTTTAACAATCAATCTGAAGATCAATCTCATGAAGATTCATTAATTCTAATGAATCTACATCACAAAGAATGTAAAAAAGATGATCATTTTTTCTACATAGATTCAAGATGTTGAAACCTTATTGCATGAAATATTTCTCTTCTATTTGACTTGGAAAGTCCAAAGCATAGGCATGAACTATGATAGGGATGATATTAACAAACTAGGGATGATAGGGTGAAGTACAAACAAGGGATGATACTAAGCACAATGTGGAGAAGATTGGTAACGTCAAAGCTTCTAATGGCATGACAAACATTCTTACTAAGGTTATCTATGGACCCACTATCACTTAAAACCTAATCATTGAAGGCCAAATAGTTGAAAAATGTCTGCAAGTTGGTTCAAACCAACATGGAGCTTTTGTGGAAGATCCATGTCAAGTCTTCAAGAGGATAGCTGGAGGTGAGAAGCATGGTAGGATCTTTGTAATTGAAGAAGGAGAAACCAAGAACATGGTTCTATTAAACTTTGGGTCTCAAACGCTGTGTTAGTTTGAAGTCTGGCATAAGAGACTTGATCATGTGAATGAAATAATCTTGAAGTCTATATGGAGGGATCAAAGTTTCATACGGCCACCAAACATATCAAAGAAACACATGATCAATAGATGTGATATTTTGTCACATTGGGGAAGGCACAAAGACAACCATTCAACTAGAAATCCACACCTTCATTTGTACAACAATATGTAGAAGATCCACTACCTCAAGCTTTAGTGAACCATAACTAAAAGTTTCGAAATACAAGTGCACAGAGTGGTTTTTGATGATTCCATACCATGTGCCTATCCTTGCGGCAAGTATTGCAGGTTACAATTTTCTTGAAATCTTTCTCCAAAAATCATACTAGGAATTTCCCATGAAAGCATAATTGATCATTTGTCAATATATGTCATAATGGATGCTTCGTAATGGTAAGAATGTTAACAAGCATATCACATACACTACTACTTAGCATTCTCATCAAAGGTACACATTAAAGTTCATGTAAGCTAGAGCCTGATACATAAAGAAGGCAGAGATTTTTCTTTTGAGAACAACACGGACCCTTAAATAAAGGTAAGTGGTCTAAGAAAACCTCAAGATGAACTAGTAATATAAGTATATACCTCTTTTGTCAAAGTTAATGGACCCTCTTTGTGTGCACCCTCGTCCAAAGTTGGAATGATCATAATAGGTGTGTCAATGCCTTATAATTTTCCTTAGTACTTTCCAAAATCTGATGGCACACAAATGCCATTGCACGTGACACAAGATCTAGGGAAGTACAAGGCATAATTTCTGGGAATAATAGACTTAGGAACTCATCAATTCTTAAGTTAAGTACAGATTGAAGATCATGTAAATAAATATAATCTTCTCAACTTATCAACATTGAGGAGAAGTTGGAAACTTGTACATCAACAAAGTTTTATTGGGATGGAGTGAACACTATAGGAGAGTCTGATGTTGAAGGAACATCATGTGCATGTATATGGAGGACTGGGAGATGAAGATCATCTCCGTCAACATTTTCACAAACAAAAACAATATGGTTTCTAATCTTGAGAAAAAGTTTGTTCTAATTTTCTTGCTTCTATAATTCTAACATGTCCATGATAAAGTCATCAAGGAATTCTCGTGCTTTGGAATCAATCCTTTGAAAATGATGAAGTCTCTTACAAAATGACGCTTCCTTCTTATGAATGTGCATCAGTAGGTCACATGGTACCCATACATCTAGATATGGGGGGTATGGAGAGAGCATATGGTAATATCTAGTCATGCATGTTTGCTAAAATGTATTGAGATGCACAATTATGCCGATGAATAGTTGAAGTAAGATCTAGAAGATGGGTGAATAGGCTATCTCGACTCAAAATTTCCCTTGTGATATGAGATCTCTAGAAACTTAGAGAAACATATAAGATGCAAGGATGATGGTGCATAGATGTTTGTTTCACTTGGAGTAGACATGGCTAAATAGTAGGATGCTACCATGGTAGTGGCTTCCTCTAAAACATCACAATCAAGTGAATGATGATTTGGTTAACAATGATTCCTTTTATAGTGGAGACTAATGGCAAGTGATCAAATCGTCTTTGTTTCTATAATAACTAATTATAAATAAAAATAGGGTAAATGATCAAATCACATTGATGTGTATGGGTGTTTGTGTGCATATATGATTGATTACACTATATTGAAACTATGTGTAGGGATTTACTACCTTAGATGGCTTATAGGGGTAGTCAGACTATTTGGAAGGGGGGTTAGAGAGTAGGCAATATATGCCACCTATGATACATCCTAAGTGCAACCTTTATGATAGACTTTGATGATGCAAATCTTACAATACAACAGTCCTCCACAAGACACCTTAATATGGAAAATTAAGCAAGGAACTGTAACAAGAACTTAAATAGAAATCTACATAGAGGAAGAACATGAGAGAATGGTTACGTATAAATGAACCATCATTTACAACATGGAACAGGATAGAAAATGAGCCTCTCACTGAAGCTATTGTGGACAACCAACCCACAGAGCACACCACTCATTACTGCTAATATAGAGAATTCTCACGCAATTCTTACAAATTGAGCACACAATAGCTTCTACAGGAAATATACAAGTCTCTAAGTTGTATAGGGAGAAAGAGATCTTGAGGGGAAAATCGAGGAGGGGATGGATCATAGAGAAGAAGTATCACTACTTTCAATATCCCTTTTTCTCACTCCAAACTTCTATTCTCTCTATCTTTCTATAAATATATATGTCTCATGATCTTCGATTAGGGGAAGAAGAAGCAATTGAATTGAGCATCTTCATGGCTTCACCCTCAGCATCTCATATTGTACCATCATGAATCAAGATGTTGTTGCTCAAAATCTGAGCAAAGAGATATGGGAACTCATGTTTTTTAGTACATCTTGGTCATGTACCTACATGAATTCTCACCCCCATTCGTGAATCACCTTGGCATAGTACTTCATTTCATCAAAAGTTTTTGATAGGGTCACTTAAGAAGTAAAGATGTGTTCTAATGATGTGAGCTTGGGAGGATTCTTGAGCTTACCCCTCCTTCAGCTAGATTTCTCCCATTGCCTAAAATTCATCATTTCATATAAGCATGGTAACAAAATAGATCATCTCTCAGTAGTAATCACAAATCAAGAAGACAAGAAGTTGCCAATCTAAATCTTTATTGGCAAAATCATCCAACAGCTACACTTAGTTGAGGAAAATTGTCTCCAAAGAACTGCAAGAATACAAACAGACAAGAAACTAAAATTTTTTGATGACTTAAATAGTTAATATCATGGTATTGAACTAGAACAAGAGGTACTAATGGTGATACTAGCATTTTACCATAACTATCTTGACTTTCCAAAGCTAGATAAGTCTACTACCCCACATTAAAGTTTATCAAATCAAACACATGTTGTTGGACAAAGATGCAACAACAAAAACTCACTCCACATATCTTTGATAGCCAGTGGTTGAATCTCTCCCAATTGGTAAAATCCTGATGCTTTATGGTCTCACAAATAAGCTCATCAAGATTTCCATGCACATTCTAGTGGTTCCTTTGTGCTTGGTGTAGTAGGAGGCTTTGAATTTGGTGTGTTATGTGGCCATCTTAACAAAGGTTTGATTAAGCTCATATACAATAAAGAGAGTAAATTCAAAATCAAAAATTGGCATGTTTTATGTTGCTTCAAATAGGCTATAAGGTCTTTGCCAAGGTCCTCATCAACTGCATTGTCTGCTACCTCCACTCTTTTATAATTAAGGATCAAAATGGGCTTATTTAAGGTAGGTCCATCCTCAAGGCCATTGTGGAGAGTTGCAAAGGAATCGACTATGAGAAGCAGTCTTCTCAAAATGCTCTCTTCCTCACGATTGACTTTAATAAAGCATATGACAAACTTGAGTGGGATCTCAGTCTCCAATCTCTAAAAGATATTAGTTAGTGGTCTAGATTTATAAATATGATAGCTACGCTTCTAGGTTATTCCACTATATACACATTAGCAATGAGCTCTCTCAATCTACTTGCTTAAAGTGCTCCATCAGGCAAGGTCACCCATTGTCTCCACTGCTCTTTGATATCATTGCTAACAACATCATTTTCATGATTAAACATCATGTGTTTAATGACCATAAGGGTTGTCTCTTCCTCCTAATCCAAACCCAATGATTATGAGACTCTTTGTTGATGACACTAATGTCTTTTTACATAACAATTTGGAAATTATCGCTATCGTTTGGAAATGCCTTGATATCTTTTGTGAGGCCTCTAGATCCAAAATAAACCACATGAAGATTGATTTCAAGTCGATTTTGGGAGGCCTCTAGTTTCTTCTTGACCAAAGATGTAGGCAACTACCTAGGGAGAAAATCTTTAGGCTCTTGAGAATCCCAATAGGTTTTGATGTCTCGTTGGTCCAACAATGGGACTCGGTGCTCCCTAAGCTAGAGAAAAAGCTTTTTTTACTAGAAGGATATGTATCTAAATGTTGATGGACATGTTATAGTGATTAATAATTTCCTTATCTCTTTTATAATTTATTTTTGGGTTGTTGGAGACCTAAGGACAAGGGAATCATGAAAGTAGAAAGAATTTGTACGAATTTCCTCTCAACAGGAGATCCCAATATAAGGGGCACCAAACATTAAATGGGAAATTTTCTCGGACCACAAGACTTTAGAGGATTGGGCATTATGGATATCAAAGGGATGCTCACATGTTTGCGACCGAGTATATGATTCAGGCTTGAATCAATGACAATGCCTTGTGAGCCAAGTTGATTCTTAGAAATAGAGGTTCTCTTACTCTCGGTAGTCTTCCTGGCTAGAAAAACCTTGTCTTATGTTGTTGTTCTCTCCTTTCTGAGGAAGATCCCGATTGCTTAGTTTTCCCAATGGAAATTCTCCAACATGCAATATTTTTCAAAGCGCTAAAAAGTGAGAAGCGTAAAAATGCATTAAAACATAAGAAATTCAAGGGAAAACACAAAGCATAATTTCCTTGGGATATGACAATATCTATACGTAGAAAATCATTTTCCAATTTCATAATTGGTCAAAATTGGTTTTCCAATGATGGGAAATAGCAATCACTTGAAAAAATGATTTGTTTGAGGTGTGATTTCTCTAGCGTGCATGCAATTTCCCAAAGTGCAATTTCACTAGAGGGGTGCATGATGTCTCATAGTCCATTTATCCCACAAAGGAGGGATAAACTTCTCGAAGATGTTATGGTGGTAATGGTCGGAATATGGCCAAAACTATAAAAAAAGTTTGTTTGCTTAATGCAATAGTTTTTTTAATAAATATATGCTTTTTCACAAGAACAAGAGCATGGAAAACAACAAGCTGAAAGCCAAGTGGATTGGGGACAAAAGAGATGAAAAGGCTTATCTATCTTTTTGTACTTGTCTCTAATTCTCTTATATCCCCCCCCCCCCCCCCCCCCCTCTCTCACACACATACACCCATAGCTACATTCATAATTTCAAACCGAATTCCTTTCGAAGCATCAATGTGTCAAAAGAAGGCGACCATCTGTTCATGATTGATCGCCTTTCGTGTAGCTTTGTCAACATATTCCCTTCATAATGGTTTCCTTCTTTCACTTTTTATATTACTTTTCCATATATGATATACAATGGTATGGAGAAAAATTTCCCCTTTTCATGAGGAACAAGGGAAAATGTTTTTAGATCTTTACTTTCAAATAAACTCGTCTTACACGCCGCCCAACACTTTACTTCCGTTTTCTTTTATTTTCAAGTTCTTAGCGAAGACATTTTTTTACCTTATTTCTCGGTTTTAATATTGTTCATAGGTGGCATAGATAATTACCTGTGAATTTGATGTAGTCCATGTTTCTCCATATACTTTAATGGAGAATTTGTCAAAAGAGGACCACTTTCTTATATTCTTATAAGGGTGCTACACCTCTTTTAGTCTGTATTCCCAACTGATTCAAGTTCACTAGGCGTGTCATTGGCAGTGGGCGGTTGGCATTAGACAACATGATTCTATTCGGTTCTCTATTGTGGGCATTGGGACGGTTGATAGCGGACACTTTATGACAGCCAAGGGACTCTCAAACAAAGGCTTTCGCATGTGGAAGAACCTCTAAAATTAAGACAACAAAGTGGATCATATTCGAGGACATTGACCTTATTCACAAAGTTGAATCCTTAGATCAATGTCCTTTTAGGCACAAAATCAATGCTTGGGATGATTCAAAGAGACACCTCATGCCTGGTTAGGATACTCCTCATCTAAAGGACCTAAAATGGTACAATGGGAACAAAATGGAGGACACTATGATAGGTAAAGGAAACTTCATCTCTCTTTAAACAAGAATTATTGTGTGAATTGGACCTAGATTAGATGGGACTTCAAGTTCAGGGACCTCTGGCACCCACTCATGGAGAATAAGAAAGCGGTCCTTATGTGGCAGGTTCTCTATCGGTGGAATATGGATTATCATCAAAGCTAATAAAATTTACAATGCTCCCCCACGATGCAAACATTGCTATAGTGGAATGAAAAATGTAGGGCACTTTTTTTTTATCAAAGGGAAGTTTGGCCTTGGCCTACTCTCCCGAACTTTAATTAAAGAAAAAGAAAGAACAAGTTACAAGTGCATGGGAGTAGTGCCCTTGGGACCACCCGAATCCCACAAAGTAGGGGTAGATCTGGTGTGTCTAGAGAGTGTTAAAAAGGAGGTTAACAACCCTCTCGTCCCCCTCATGTGGGGCCACTTGGGTTTAAGCTTGTTGTTCTCAATCAGAAACACTTTATGATGCCTACAAGGTCAGGACCTCTTACAATTGGAGATTCTTTTGCCAAGGACTAATAGAGACTTCTCAATTGACCACTCTTTAGGACGGTGTCCAAAATTGTTGGCACACTGTTCTTGCCAAATCTTCCAAAGGGTTTCCCCTCTTATAGCATTTCATAGTGCCGCTAAGAAGCCGATCGCTTTTCCAAGCAATCCAAGTGATTTGTGCCTATAGTCTCAAATATTACCAAGGGTCCGCCAGAGCAAGAGAGACTTGGGGCAAGCAAAGAAGATGTGACCCAGATCCTCGATGATGTGGTGACATTGCTTGCACCACAACGGAGCCCCATAATTTTTCTAGCCTTTAGGTTGTTCTAGATAACACCGTGGAGAATTTTCCACATGAGAACCAATTTCTTAATCTCGATGAGGGGATTTTTGGACACCCTTAGAATAGAGTTTCTTTGTTGTTTGGATACTTTTCGAAATAAATTAATACTTGAAATGAAGAGCCAAATGGAAATATTATGTATTGTGTTTGGAATGGGGTTTCATGTTTTTTTTTAATAAATGAAAGTTCGACAACAGCCTACTCTCCCAAACTTTAATTAATAGAAAACAAATAGTAAAAGAGAACGGGCTTAGTACCCATCGGACCCCTGAGTCCCAAAAAGCAGGGTTTACATCGCTAGAGAGCTTTACAAAGAAGTTTGATCATCCTCTTGTAACCTTCATGTTAGGCCCATTCGCTCTTGATCTTGTTGTTCTCAAGGAAAAAAACTCTATGATGTCTAAACGATAGCGGTTTCTTACAATTGGAAATTCTTTTTCCTAAAAGGAACATACTTTTCTATCGACCATTCTTTGGGTGGGCTTCCAAAATTGGCCACACACCTCTCTCTCTAGATCTTCTAAAGGGTCTTGCCTCTAATCGCATTCCACAATGATGAGGAACACCTGATCGCTTCTCCTAGCAAAGCTTGTTTCCAATTGATTTGTCCTTGTAGTAACATGATTTTTTCAAGGGTCTGCCAAGCCAAATTTGACTTTGGGCACAAGAAAAAGAGGTGTCGCAAGTCCTCATTGCCATGAAGGCACCATTTGCACCAAGGGGGCCCCACAAAATTTACTAGCCTTTACATTGGTCAAAATTCCATGATGGAGATTTTGCCACATAAGCACTGACTTTTCTATTTTGATGAGGGGATGCCAAATGGATTGGAACCTAAAGTCCCACTGCAATCTCAACCAATTAATGCAATGTTGGTACATTTGGAAAGCCTAAGTGCTTGGCCAAATATTCAGGGCTACACCTTATTCCTTTTCATCTCACAAGAGTAATCATATGTGAACACATGCTTATTATTTTGACATAGTTACCTTAGATAAAATGTAAAACCAAAAGAGTATGGAATCTTGTGGATTTAGGAGAAGTCAATCCTTGACTAGTTTGGTGAAGGAATCAATTCAAATCACCCCTAAAGTGTAGGAACACTTTTAGGTGTGGGAAATTCAAAATTCAAATTCATTGGATGCGTATAAAAAGAGGAGATTTTAGTCAAAAGGATAAGATCCACTATTGATATATTTCTTCATCATCATTTTATTCTATTGTTCTTTATCATATCTTCATTATTTTAGTGATGTTGCATAAGCATTTTCTCTGTGTGTACTTGATCATTTTCTACACATTAACTTCATATAGTTAGAGTGAAGTGTCTACTTTATACATACAAAGGTTCATTATTTTTGGCTTAGCCAATCTTGAGATATGAACTAATGAAGTCCACTATGTCTACACATCATCTTGCTCCTGAAATGTCAGGATGATCCCCCTCAGTTACTAAACTTATTTCTCAGTGTATAGTACCTCTAAATTCATGAAATGACTTTTTTTAGTTATCTTTGCACTTTAATTAGATGTGTGCAAAAAGTTCTCTGGTCAGATCATACCAGGTAATGAGCGCTGATCGAAACCTGAGTACTATTCCCAAAATAGAAGGTTTCTTCATACTTCTAGTACATGCAAGTTATCTATTTTGGTACAAACTTTTAGGAATGATGCTCCAAATCATATAGTGGGTTTAAATGCATTACTGTGAAGCCAAAAGATTCTATTAAGCATCCTTGGAGTCAACTTGGCAGCAAGAGAACAAGTTTTGTGCAACACCAGCTCATCTTTGCACTAACTCAAACCATCTCCTCATAGTGGTTTCAGAGCAACAACAGATCAACATGGGAGATGGATTTCCTTCATCCATAGAAAAATTGGATCAAGCTAATTACCCAGCTTTGTCACTTAGAATGGAAGCATATCTTCAAGGGAGAAACCTCTATGGTTACATTTATGGAGATGATATGATGCCAATCCTCATAAGGAAAGGATAACCAACTCAAGAAGAACAAGAGAGGTTAACCACATGGTGCTCAAAGGATTCTCTAGCCAAGTCATACATTCTTAACTCGATCTCTGATTTTTTACTTCCACATCAGGAATTGCAAGAATTCACAAGAGACTTGGAATGCTCTTGAAGCATTCTTCTCCTTAAGTACTAAATCTAGGAAGAACCAACTCTGGATGGAGTTTACTACACTCAAGAAGATGCCCAAGCAAAGTGTGACTGATTTTGTCACCGAAATGGACCTAGGAAATCAACTTGGGAGCATTGGAGAATTCATTGATGAAGAGCAGATAGTGAGGCAAGTGATCAATGGGATAAAGGCAGATGACAAATGGGAACATTTCACCATAGCCATGGACCTCTACATGGATATTCAGGTTCCTCATTGCGACACCCTCATGGGACAATCATTCACACATGAGGCAAAGTTTATGAAGAATGGATACAAATCCAAAGGTAATCAATCATCTGCCTATATACATATAAAAACAAGAATAAGGATGGTAAAGGAAAGAGTTAAAAGTCTGATGATGAAGGTACTACCTATCAAGAAAACTTTGCAGGTAGAGGTAGAGGTTCAGTAGGAAGAGGCAGAGGAGGAAGACAAGGTAGGGGAAGATCACAAATCTCTTCTCCCATGTGCATATGTGGCTTAATTAACCACACTATTGAGAATTCTTTCAAGAATCATAGAAACCAAAGAGGAAGATGCTACAACAAAGGTGGATATGGAAGCTCAAAAGGAAGATTCAACAATACCAATGGTTACAACAACAAATCGTACAACAAAAATAATTATCAAGGAGGATACAGAGGAAGGAGAGACCACAACAACTATGCAGATGATCAAACTCAAGAGGAATTATTACTTCTGACGAATATGACTATGAAGCAAGGTAAAGTAGATGAACATGTATGCTATATAGACTCAAGGTGCTCAAATCATGTAGAAAGGAATGAAGCTTTACTCTCAGACTTGGAGGATCCAAGGAATACACATGAAGTCCAAACAAGAGATAACACAAGGCATCTAGTGGAGAAGATAGGCAATTTAAAGACTTCAGATGGTAACATGAACCTATTGAGCAAGGTATTGTATGTGCCTACCATAAACAAAAATCTCATAAGTGTTAGTGAAATTTTTGAGAAAGAAGCAGGTCAGATTCACAAAGAATGGCGCATTTGTTGAGGACCCACATCAAGGATTCAAGAGGATAGCAAGAGGAGAAAAGCCAGGTAGAGTATTTACATTTGAGCTCCAAGATACTAAGAACATTGCATTGTTCAACTATGGTAGTCAAACATTATCAAAATTGGAAATTTGGCACAGAAGCTTAGCTTATATAGGTGAAAGGTCTTTGAAGCAAATCAGTAGGGATCGAAGTGTGCTTGGCTTACCAAATATATCCAAGCAACACATGATTTACAAATGTAGTGCTTGTCAATTTGGCAAGCCTCATAGACAACCATTCACAAAGAAGGGATATATTCATGGAGACCTATTGGAGCTAGTCCATATAGATGTATGGGGCCCAAGCAAGGATCCTTCAATCTCTAAATCAAGGTATTATGTGTCTTTCATTGATGATTGTAGCTGATGGACAATACTATACTTTATGAAACATAAAGATTAAGTGTTCTCTTGTTTCAAGAAATATCTAGCATTTCTTGAAAATCAAATAGGAAAGACTTTGAAGAGGCTAAGATCAGTGGAGGGGGAGGATATTTCTCCCATGAATTTGATACTTATCTCCAAGAAAGAGGAATCAAAAGAGAGATCACAACCATGTATACTTGAGAGCAAAATGAAGTGGGAAAAAAAGGAATAGAACCATAGTGGAGGCTGCAAGGTCAATGCTCAATGAGAAGAAACTGCCCAATTACCTATGGGCAGAGGTTGTATCTACAACCACCTATCTTTTCAATAGACTCCCATCAAATACATTGGATAGGATGACACCTTATGAATGGAAAAAGACCTAGCATTGAACATTGTTGGATCTTTGGGTGCATAGCATATGCACACATACCTTCACAAATCAAAGGCAGAGAAGTGTATATTCATTGGCTATGACCTTAATCAAAAAGGTTATGGATTATATAATCCAAGTAATCAAGGGTTCATTGTTAGTAGAGATTTTTTTTTTATGAAAACAAATATTTGTTTGAAAATGATTGTAGGAAAATCAAACTTCCCTGTGACCTAGAGGAAGACTTTCCAACATTACAAAGAAGTATGAGCATATACATGAAGACTCAAGTGATTCTGATGATGATCAGAAGACTCCAAGAAGATAATTCAATTCTTGGAACTCTAGAGAAAAAGAAGCCAGAAAGGTATGGTAATTACACATCCTTGGTTACTAAACATTCAATTTTTATTGCTCAAGATACAAAACTTAGGAGAACCATCAACATATGAAGAGACCAAGAGGAAACAAGAATGGAGAGATGCTATGGAAGAAGAAATTCAAATGAGAGATGCTATGGAGTACTCATGAGTGTAGCATCTTCTAAGAATTGAAATATCTATCGAATGGATGTTAGAAATGTTTTTCTTAATGTTTGGATTTAGAGGAGGTATACATGGCTCAACCTCCTAGTTTTGAAGACCAATCATATTGAGAATATGTATGCAGGTTTGAAGAAAGCATTGTATGGCTTGAAGCAAACTCCTAGAGCTTGGACTCATAGATTAGTCACTTACTTGCTAATTAAAGGATTTATGGTGAGCAAGGCAGATCCTTCCCTCTTCATAAAGAGGAACCATTCAGAGGTCATATACCTATGTGTATATGTGGATGATATAATCATTAAAGGTAATGATGTAGATGTAATCAAGAGGGTCAAGGCTCTGATGAAAGAGGAGTTCAAGATCATTGATCTTGGCTTACTCACTTACTTCCTAGGATTGGAAATGATATGTACAAAGAGATATGTTCCTTACTCAGAGAAAGTACATTGGAGATATGCTCTCCAAATTCAAGATGGAAAACACAAAGTTTGCAGGTACACCAATGGAAGTAAATCATAAGCTAAGCGCTCATGAAGGTGAGCTAATTGAAGATGTAAGTAGTTACCAAAGTCTTGTTGGAAGATTGAATTATGCTACCCTAATTAGGGTTGATATATGATATGGAGTTAGTGTGCTAAGTCAATTTATGCACACTCCAAAGAAGCCTCACATAGAAGCAACTAAAAGAATTTTGAAATACTTGAAGGGAACATTATAGAAGGTTATACTACCCTTATACCTCTAATTTTGATGTCAAGTTATTTTTTGATGCAGATTGGGCAGGTTCCAAAGATGATAGGAGAAGCAGATCATGCTATCTCACTTTTGCAAGTACCAAGTTGATTTCTTGGTCATCAAAGAAGCAACCTACATTTGCTCTCTCATCAACTGAAGCTGAATAGAGAGGACTTACTGTTGACAGTATAACGGAAGAAGCAAGTACGGACACACATGCAGATCTAGCACTAAGGCAACCCTTCATTTTTTCAAAACCCTTACATCATTTTAAAGTGATTCTCATCACTAAAAACCCCTGTAAATACCATTTTCACCTTTTGTAGCTCCATTTTGTACAAGCCGAAGAGTCCTTGAGCTTGAGGAGCCTTAGAAGTAGTTGCCTATCAATTTTTGTATTTTTAGATCTCGTTTGAGCCCTCAAATAAACCCTGGAACCTAATTTTTAACTAGGGCCGGACACTAGGTCTGGACAGGGCCAAAGCTAGGCAAAAACTATAAATAGAGCTAGAGAGCTCATTTTTGGGGGCTAGCTTCTTGTAGTTTTTGAGCTTGTATGAGAACTTTGTTGCAATAGAAGTGATTCCATTGTCTTACTCTCTTTGTTCTTGCCGTGTGTGCATGTGCGTGTGTATGTGTGTGCATGTTAGTGTGCTTCTCACTCACACAATTGTGCCTTCACTTGTCGAGGTCTTCATACCATCCTCATGTCTTCCCGGATTGACATTAAAGGAGGTGCTACTCATCACTGAGCTACACCAAAATTTTGGCGCCGTTGCCGGGGATTTGAGCTTTGAGGACGAGCGTGTGATGGTAAGACGTAGAGAGGACGCGTTGGAATGGTAAGTAGTAGGTAAATTTCTGATTTTTTTCCATCTCCATCTCCACCTCCTTCTCCACTACATATTCCCTCTTCCTTGTCATTCCCCTCATTTGTTGTGTGCGAGTTTGAGAGAGAGCGAGCGCGTGCATTTGTGTTGTATGTTTTTTGCATGTTTCTTGCAGGTACCAGCTCCATCACCATCTCCAGCAAGCTCAGCAGGTACAGAATCCTTCTTCACAGGCCCCGAGGCATCGAGCTCGAGCTATCGCGACACTCGCAAACTTCGACTAATCACATTTTTGAGTGCACCACGACACTGCGCAGGCCTAGAGCACCTAGGATCACAAGACAGAACCACAAATTTCGCCATAACTCGACCTATCGCGATACCTCACGAGCTATCGCGACACCTCACGAGCTATTGCGACACCTCACGACCTATCGTGACACTTGGGAGTATCGTGACACCTCACGAGCTATCGCAACACCTCATGACCTATCGCGACACTTGGGAGTATCGCGACACCTCACGACCTATCGCGACACCTCACGACCTATCGCGACACTTGGGAGTATCGCGACACCTCACGAGCTATCGCGACACCTCACGAGCTATTGCGACACCTCGGAGTATCGTGACACCTCACGAGCTATCACGACACCTCACGACCTATCGCGACACTTGGGAGTATAACGACACCTCACGAGCTATCGCGACACCTCACGAGCTATCGCGACACTTCGACCCGACCTATCGTGATACACGGCCCTAACGCATGAAAATTTTAAGGGTAAAGTTGAGTGAATTGAAGTATTGTGAGGTTTAAATTTAAGCACCTTGGGAGAACATTAGAGCCATAGGAGTGGGCAAAAGACCTAGAAACCAGTGAGGTTTAAATTTAAGCACCTTGGGAGAACATTAGAGCCATAGGAGTGGGCAAAAGACCTGAGAGCATGTTCTGACCCCTAAGTGCCTCAATGGTCATAACTTCGCCATACGAACTCTGATTGAGGAGATTTCGGTCTCGTTGGAAAGCTTGTTGAGAATTCTACGTGGACCTCGACTGGTTTTTGTAAGAATCATACGCGGAGTTTTAGAACATGTATTTTTAAAGTTGACCTTTAGGTGGGACTAAGTGGTCATAAGGATTTGGGGGGTATAGTCAAGATCATACACAAAATAATCAACTAAAGAACAAAGTGATTGGCATCAATTAACCTGCAACGAGAGCGTACTTGGGACCAAGGGGGTAGAAAAACCAGGCTTATGAACCTTAGGTCAGGTAGACACTTAGGCAGAGACAGATAAAGCTTCAGATCTTCTGAAGCTAGTGTCAATCACACTGCTAGGTCCTGGGCCCAGCAGTTGAGTGATTACCCATACACTCCACGGTCAGAAACAAGTGAGTCTGAAATGTCCTATCACACGGAGAGACCCATAGGTAGTTCAGGGGTGGCGTACGTGGAAAGACCAGAAGGACCTTACAAGACCCAATTGGAATACATCAGGACTAATCATCTAGGTGCTCGCATCTACGAAGATGGCCTGAGGAGATCCGTGGTCCAGATTAAGAACCCCGATCAACCCCATGGATTAGAACACCCAGTAGTCAAGTTTGAGAATGGAGTATACCTAGATAAAGAGGGGACTATATATGTAGTCTCCACTCTTCCTGATAAGACCGACGAGTTTGGAAATGTGATTGCAGAGACCGACCTAGGTGATATAGAGCAAGGGAACTTAGAGAAAGAGCCAAAACTCCCCGTGGTAAATCTGTCTTGACCAGAATCTTGACTCCAGAGTGGATTCCACAGGATAATAAAAGCATAGAGTTGCTTTTAAATAGAGAGACCGATGAGGCTTTTTGGAGATATAAACCTGCCCAACCTCAAGCAGCGAGTGCTGTCATGATCTATGAGTTTAAAGACCTGATAGCCCGGGCAAAGTAACCTACCTAGACAACACATCAGAGAGGATTTTCACGGTCACCAAATATGGCAGACATGCCTATACATGGAAGGGTGAATTGGTTTTTCCCCAATCATGGTCCCATATGTCCTACAGTCACCAAGGTGTTGGCACCTCCCAGGCTCATGGATCTCAAGGAGATAGAAGTAGAGATAGACCTGAAGTGAGCTTTGCCAACCATCAGGGCAGAGAAAGAAGGAGAACGGGGGCGGATAGAGAAGAAACCGAGAGATATAGAGACCCAAGGAACCAAAGAAATGCTGATGATTTTCCTTTGCCAAGGCCAAGAGAACATACTAGGACCCTGAGGCCAACTCAACTGGTGAAGTGCATGAAGAATTACTTCGATGGCACTGGAGACCCTATGACCATGTGGCAGAATTTAGGCAAGTCTTAAAAGATGAACAGGTAGAGGACCTATTCACACAATATAATGCTTTTGGTCTAACCCTTAGGAACACTGCCCTCACATGGTTTCAACCACTGAACGAAAGACATTTCAGAAACATAGACCAGCTCCTAGAAGCATTTATTATTGAATTTTCTAAGAGTGGCATAAGGCACAACACTTCCTCGCTAAGTCATAGCTTCAGACAAACACCTCAAGAAACAGTCAGACTAGCGGGAAGACGGTTTAGGCAATACCTAGAGAGGTGCCCGATGCTGAGCTACCCACACCAACCAAGCAAGTGGCTTTGTTCCTAGATGGACTATTGAGCACCAAGCTCAGATCTTATGTGTATCTGAAGGACCCCAGAACTATAGAAGAGTGCGTGCGTATGTGCATAGATATTGAGGATAATCTAGGTGAGGAATTAGAACTATCAAAAATCTATAAGGATTCTGATAGCTCTAGTAGTCTTACATCTGGTCAATCCACATCCATTGAGGAGCTTGCAGAGAAGGTAGCTCAAAAACTAGGTGTCTCCAGCAAGCAAATTCCACGATTTGCCCCAGTTAAGTGGTGCTACACTTGTGGAGGTGACCACATGGCAAATGTGTGTCCCATTATGACCCAACCCCAGGTGAACCCTAGTAGCCAGTATTGCACCATAGAGCGAAGGTACACCAACCACACTGCACAGGACTGCCCATATAACAAACAAACTGTTAGGCAAAACTACTCTCCGCCATATCCTCAACAGGGTAGATATCAGAATCAGTACCCATCCCAACAATACAACAGACCACAGCAACCTTATCAGCCACCTTATCAAGGGCAGCAGAGACCTCAACAGTCCTAGTGCAGCAACCCCCTGCTCCAACCAATGTGATCCCAGTAAAATATACATCTGCCGAAGAAAATCCAAACAGAGCCATAGTCCCGGTCACCCCATTGCTAACAGATAGTGATCCCAGTGACCATAGTTTTGACTCCACCCATATTGATAGTCCACAGGCTTACTACATGCAATCACCTGAACATAGCGAGTCATACTATTACGAGGACCCAAGTGAGAATAGTGGGGAGCATGAATATGCTAATGTCATGTACACAAACCCCAACTCTAGACCTCAACCTAGGCAGATACGACCCCCCTTTCCTAGAGGACCTTGCTTCAGATGTCAGGGTGATCACCTCATACGTGATTGCCCCATGCCTGCACCTACACAACCCCAATCAGTGACAATCCAAGGCTTTTGCAGGAGTGTGAAAAGGAACATCTCTTACGAGATTGTCCCAAGAATCCCAGCAATATGCCAAAAATCACTCCGATTAACGTTATTGGGTTAGTGGTCAATTCCACAGGAAGTGTCACTTCCACTACACCAGTGCAGGTAATCACTAGAGCTCAAGCATTGCAGCAAAACAAGGGGTAAGCCAGGAAAAGAGCCCAGACGCTAGCGAGACTGAGAGCCAAAATAAGAAGAGAACAAGAGCTTGGAGAGATAGCCGTGAACATATGAAAAGGCAATGGGCAAAGAAGATGAGTGAACTTGAGGAAAGTCTACGAGAAACCAAGGCCAAAATCATAGAGATCACATCTCAACCGCACTCTCACACATTTCCACCGCTACCATCCCCATCACCCTCCATCCCTCCACCCTCTAATACACCCCACGTAACCCAACCACCACCCCGAGCAGGATCAGTATTAGCTGATCCCACTCCTGAAGACATAGACATGATGCTTAAAGCATATCAGGCCAGAATCCAAGAAGGGCCAAAATGTAACGGATCATGACAAGTGCTACCCTAGAGCTGACCTAGAGATAGAAAGAACCAAGCTTTGCGCGAAAATGGTCGCATGGCTCAGACTATGTTTGAAGCCAGTCGCCTTTTCAATTACTTGGGCTCAGCCAAGACGCAATTACACTTGGATGGACTTCTAGAGAAGTTAGAGGGCATAATTGCAAGATCTGCCAAGGAAGAAAAAAATCAAGAAAGAGATAAAGCAAGCAAAAACATGACCCATCCCCACCGAAGCTTATGTGCCCAATTCCACTGAACCAGACAACCCCCCCTCCCTAGAAAGAATAGAGAAGCTAATTGCACAATCACAAAAGGAACCCGCCCCTCAACACCATGACAAGGCTAGTGAAAGAGCATGTCTTCCTACCCAGGAAGCCTATGTGCCTGAAGCCTATGTGCCTAACTCTACGGAG
>MU263455.1:2500-7500 GCA_020310875.1 Ceratopteris richardii
AGATCTTGAAGAATGCTTATGGTCAGAATGAAGCAAAGGAAGACACTTGTAAAAGTGAAGAAGATTCAGGATGATGTCTTGTACACATATGTACATATAAGTGTGGAATCTTGTAAGCTGAGTATAGCTAAGCCTTTAGAATGATTAGTAGCAATGTCATAGACGCGGGATGAGTCTAAAGTTATGTATATATAAGTTAATGATGACAAGAATTAAGTGAGTAGGAGAGAGAGAGTCATTTGTAGATGACAAACTTCAGAAAGATGTGTAGAGAGTTTTTTCCCAGAAAATAGGGACGGGTTTTTCTCTGAATGCTCTCTGTCTGATCACGTGGATCAGAAATCCTTTTGTACACATCTAATTGAGAAGCTAATGAAGCTATGTCTAGAGTTTCAGAATCTAATTCCTCTCCTACTGTGAGAATGATCAATAGGAACATTCATATGTGAACTTTAGGAACTGAAGTCTGAGAGTAGGGCACTTTTCCGTCTCAGTATTTTGATCAGATCTGAGTGTATACTGTAAAGTTTTTGATGAGTGAGCACTTAAAATTTAAGTTAGAAGATAAGGAAGCTATGGCTAAAAGCATTTAGCAAAACGGGTTTCAGATTGGGAGAAATCAACTTAAGAAGTTGACTATGTAGAAGGCGCAACTTCTGAGAGACATTTTCTGACATGTCTTTGATCTTAATGATCAAATTAAACTTTTGGTGATTAGTTTTGAGAACTAATGATTGACATGTTTGCGCAAAGGTATTGCGAATACTTGTGCATCATTTACTTGAAGAAATTTGAAACTTTATGCAGGTAATGAAGTTGATTCCTGAAGCAGACTTTCTGAAGTAGACACTTCTTCACTCAGAGAAGTGTTGCTTGAAGTTTTGGTAAAGAAGAACATTGTTTGTGTAAAGTTTGGTTTATAACTGACATAGAAGTGTTCTTAAGTCAGTATAGATCAAACCTTTGGAGATTAAAAGGTCTCCAACAATGGTATCAGAGCTGAAGGTGAAATACAAGAGAAGAAAAGACAATTGAAGTTCCGACTGGTGCAGATATTGGAGATATTCCAAATCAAAGGAGGACAAGGACAAATTATTGAAGATAACTTGCAGAAGTTCAGAGCACGAGTTCGAAAGAATCAAGAAGGACAAAGACTATATCAAAGGTACACTTTCTCCTCATAAACCATAGTAATTGCAGATACAGAAGGTCAAGGATGGGAGAAAGCTTGCAGATTGATAAGCTAGATAGGGAGAACTATCCAGCATGGTCCATGAGGATGGAAGCACACCTCATGAGCAAAGACCTTATAGCATTTATTACAGGAGATGAAGAAAAACCTGAATTTGCAGATCCTAGTATTCCTACTAGGGAAGAGCTTGCAATGTTGAAGACTTGGATGAGAAAGGATGCTCAAGCAAGGAGTATCATCTACATGGCTGTAAATGATTACCTTCTACCTCACATTAGAGGTTTGGAAAGTGCTACAGATGTTTGGAATGCCTTGGAAGAGCATTTCCAAAATACAACTAAGTCAAGGAAGTCCTCACTATGGGCTGAGTTCACAACCTTCAAGAAGAAGAGCTCACAATCAATTTCAGATTATGTGGCAAGGATGAAGGATATTGCAGATAGCTTGGGAGCAGTGGATGAAGATATTGAAGAGGAAAAGTTGGTAAGACAAATACTTACAGGGTTGAGAGGAGATGAGAAGTGGAAGCCTTTCATATTGTCCATAGAGTTGTCACTTGATCACTTTACTCCTGATCTTAATCAATTGCTAGGACACATGCTAACCTTTGAGCAGGATCTTAAAGGAGACAATGATAGAAGTACAAGTCAAGCTATGTACTCCAAGGACAAGAAAAAGAATGGCAAGGGAAAGCAATCGAATGATGATGAAGGGAATTCAAATCAAGCTAACTTCACAAAGGGAAAGATGAATTTCAGAGGTAAAGGAAGAGGAGGTAAGAACAAAGATAATGCTAAAGCTTGTTGGATTTGTGGCAGAACAAATCATTTGGTAAATGATTGTTGGTATAACAATCAAAATGGTGGAAGCAATAATCAGAATTATAATCAAAGAGATAGAGGAGGCAGAAACCAAAGAGGCAACTTCAGAGGAAGAGGTGGTAGGACATCATATGGTAGAGGAGGTGGAAGAAACTTCCAATCTCAGTCCTACAACAACAATTATTACAATTATGCATCAGATCAAAAGGATGATATGACTCTTATCTTGAATGCAACTCATGAATCAATGGGAGAAGATCAAAGAGTGTTTTATATTGACTCAGGGTGTAGCAACCATCTGAGTGGGAATCTATCCTTGATGACTGATATGGAAGCAAGGGTGAATGGACATACAGTTCAAACAGGTGACAATACCAAACATAAAGTGGAGAGCATTGGATCAGTGAAGACAAAGAGTGGAAGTACACTTCTGAGCAAGGTACTTTATGTTCCTACTATTCCTAAAAATTTGATAAGTGTAGGGCAAATTGTGGAGAAAGGATATGAGGTAAGATTCACAAATGATGGTGTTTATGTACAAGATCCAAATCAGGGATATAGAAACATAATTGCAGGTAAAAAGGAAGGAAGATTGTTCACTCTCAAAGTCCAAGGTAATGTGGGACATGCATTATTTACCTATGGAAGTCAAAAGGTATCTGAATTAGACCTATGGCATAAAAGGCTAGGTCATTTCAATGAGAGAGCTATAAAGGAAATGTCGAAGAATCAGGTGGTGCTTGGATTGCCAAATATTGAAGGGCAACATATGGTGTACAAGTGTGAAGCTTGTCAATTAGGTAAAGCACATAAGAGTTCTTATAACAAATCAGGGTACAAGCATTCAAATATGCTTGAATTGGTTCATACAGATGTATGGGGTCCCTCAAGGGACTATAGCATAAATGGATCCAGATATTATGTGTTGTTTGTTGATGATGCAACCAGGTGGATTACTTTGT
This sequence comes from Ceratopteris richardii, assembly GCA_020310875.1. Classification (NCBI taxonomy): domain Eukaryota; kingdom Viridiplantae; phylum Streptophyta; class Polypodiopsida; order Polypodiales; family Pteridaceae; genus Ceratopteris; species Ceratopteris richardii. Next base: position 5,476 of record MU263455.1, read on the forward strand.
ATGTAATCAAGGATAAATCAGAAGTTTTCAAGACATTCATACATTTTTATGCCTATGCAGAAAGGATCACAGGGCAAAAGCTTAAGAGGTTAAGATCAGATGGAGGGGGAGAGTATTTCTCTAAAGAGTTTGATGATTATTTGTGGAATGCAGGTATCAAAAGAGAAGTAACTTGTAGGTACTCCCCTCAACAGAATGGAGTAGCAGAAAGGAGGAATAGGACTCTTGTAGAGTTTGCAAGAGCCATGATGAAGGAAAAGAATTGTCCAAATTACTTATGGGCAGAAGCTATTAACACTGCAACATACCTTGTGAATAGGTTGCCTTGCAAAGCTTTGGATGGAGGAACTCCTTATGAAGCATGGTGGGGTAAGAAACCTACCCTTGATCATTGTAAAGTATTTGGATGTATTGCATATGCTTATGTTCCTTCACAATTAAGACATAAGCTAGAACCAAAAGCAGAGAAGTATGTGTTTATTGGATATGATGATAGACAGATGGGTTACAGGTTGTGGAATCCATCCACAAAGCAATTTCTTGTTACCAAAGATGTGACATTTGATGAGCAAAATACATGGTATGTAGGATCACCAAATGATTTTACAGGTGTTGAAGAAATACAAAGGAAAGGAAAGGCAAAAGTAAAAGTGTGTGAAGAAGTTGTTGATGAAGTTGAATCTAGAAGTAGATTGCAGGATCATGTAGAAGAAGGGCCAAGATTTGATCTAGAATCAAATGAGGCTGAAACTTCGAGAAGTGCAGAAATCAGAAGATCTACAAGGGAAAGGAAAGAACCTATAAGGTATAGTTATGATACATCTTTCCTAACAACAAAAGATTATGCCTACATTGTGAAGACAGAAGAAGATCCAACCACTTATGAAGAAGCCAAAGGTAAACAGAATTGGGAGAAGGCAATGCAGGAAGAGTATGATGCTCTACTTGAAAATGAAACTTGGGAATTAGTACCAAGACCAAAGAATCAGAAGGTCATTGGATGCAAGTGGGTATATAAAACAAAGAGGTTTGCAGATGGTAAAGTGTCTAGATATAAGGCTAGACTTGTGGTCAAAGGTTATGCCCAAACTTATGGGGTAGATTATGATGAAACCTTTAGTCCTGTTGCTAAGATGTCTACAATTAGGACATTGATTGCTATTGCTGCTTGCAAGGGATGGAAATTATCACAATTGGATGTGAAAAATGCATTTTTAAATGGATACATTGCAGATGAAGTATATATGGAGCAACCAGAAGGCTTCATGGATTCAATTGGATCAGATTATGTGTGTAAGCTCAAGAGAGCTTTATATGGGTTGAAGCAAGCTCCAAGAGCTTGGAATTACAGATTGGTCAAGTTCTTGAATGAATGTGGTTTTCAAGCATCAAAGGCAGATAGTAGCTTGCTAGTGAAGGCAAGTGAAAATGGATACATTTACATGTGCATTTATGTTGATATATTATTGTTACAGGAACAGATGCTCAAGGAATCAATGAACTCAAAAAGCAAATAGAGAAGGAGTTTAAGATAAGTGATTTGGGAAACTTATCTTATTTTCTAGGAATGCAGATTGTGTATACTCAACATGGAGTATATGTTTCACAAGAGAGATACTTGAAGAATCTTCTAGTCAAGTTTAACATGGAAGATTGCAAGACCTCAACTACACCATTGGAGGTAAATCATAAATTAAGCAGGTATGGAGGTGAAGAATTCAATGACATGAAGAAATATCAGAGTTTGGTAGGTAGTTTAATCTATGCTACCTTGACAAGGCCAGATTTATCATATGCAGTAGGTGTGTTGTCACAATTCATGCATTGTCCAAAGAAGACTCATTGGATTGCAGCCCAAAGGGTACTCAGATATATCAAAGGAACCCTAAGTGAAGGTTTGTATTATGGTTTCACTTCTGACACAAGAATCAAAGTGTTTAGTGATGCAGATTGGGCAGGTGACTCAGATGATAGAAGGTCTACTCATGGGTATCTATGTTATGTTGGAGATAAGCTAGTTTCTTG
>MU263455.1:17500-27500 GCA_020310875.1 Ceratopteris richardii
TGCGAGTCTATGTACTTGATATAGACATTTATCTCGAGTCCGCACAAGAGTGCTATGGTTATGATCAAAGATACAAGTATTAAGTGCTTGTATGTGATTGATTGTGATGAGATTAATGGATGTGCAAGAAGCACAATGAATAGAATGACGTCCATAGATATTCACTTTCACTGAACAGTGGATACTATGTAAAGAGTTGATTTTTCCACGAGACTATTTGGATGATGATTTGGTTTGCATTGATCTAGATGATCATTATAGGCATGGATATGTCTCCATGTCATAATCCATCCAAGAAAATGAATGAGTATGTCTAATCATAAGGATTAACATGTCTTATCATTTTTTTAGATTTGAAAAATGATTAAGCAAATAGTTAGTGAGGTAGTAGCCTCATAGAGATTTGGATGCTAATCTTTGAGGGAATGCCCAAATTTATTGAAATTTGAGGGCAAGTAGATACTAGGTCTTTCTTTAAACTGACCAATTTTCAAATAATTTGGAGACTTTTAAATAGGTCAAATGACCTCTGCACTAAAAGTGCTGCTAGTAGAGGTAGAGGCCTGAAACAAGTGACATAGGCCTGTAACAAAGGGAGTTTCTCTTAGTGGTAGATCCAAATGGAATGATTTTTGTTGGAAATGCGAGCGTGATAGATGAACTTTTTGCATACTAATTTTCATTATTTTTTTAGATCATTTGGCAGGTCAAATAATCTCTACACATCAACATGTAGTCTCTAGAATTTATGAAATGATCAAAGACCATGTCACCTAGAGGTGATTGGTTCTCTTAGCTCATTTACTAAAATTTAATTATTTTTGTTTCTAACATTAGCTAAGCACCATTTAGGAGATATAAAGAAAAGAGTAAATGTTAGCCTCTGCAAAGTTTTAAAATATTGCAGGTATAGAGGCTTAGTATTTTGGTCATTGTGAAAGAGAAAAATGTCCAAATACGATGAAAATTATACCAATAAAATTAGATAGTAGTAGCTATATGCTTTGAAAAATTTGAAGAAATTGGAGATCATGTGACAGGTCAAATGATCTATTCTTCTCAGACCAATCTCTAGCGAGGATTTTCCAAAGAGTGGTACATGTGTCTAATGTGCACATGATATTTTCATATTGGAAATTCCCATTTCAAAAAATTTTGTTGGAGAAGCTACTCAAGTATAGACCCTATGATATATCCAAGATTCAAGTATTTTGGAATGTATCTTCGTAGTTGGAAGATATTATAAAGGTGCAACAGCATTATTTCTAGGCTCACCTAAGAGCAGGTGTAGCAGAGATAGAATGATACTTTTGAATGAGTATTGGATTGAATTTTGAATTGAAATTTTGTGAGATCAAACTAGATAAGTTGATCTACATTTCCACACAAATAATATAGAATTTGGAGTTTTTTTGATCAATCTAAAGGCTTCAAGAAGATGACCCTATACATTCTTAGAGTTGGTCATCAAGTGTTCGACCCTTCTAGTAAAATGGTCATAAAACTCTGAGCAAATATCCAAATCAAGTGATTTTTTTGCCTAATGAAAGCTTCAGCAAAGCTTCATAAGTTTCAAAAATTTTATGTATTTTTCATAAGTGAAAGTTAGTTAAAATTAAGATTTAATCTTCTACTGTTGGAAATCGTTTATACAGGAGACATTGTTGAAAGGAAAAGACTTTTCACAGATTTTTTATGATATTTTGTGAGATGGTGTGATCACCATGGGATAGCTATGCCCTAGATACTTATTGATTGTTCATTGGTTTTTGGTGAACATTCTCAGTATGACAGAGGAGACTGTGTCAAAATTTTCCAGAATATATATATATATATATATATATATATATATATATATATATATATATATATATATAGTGCCATGAGAGCATGGAACATGAGAACTTTGCTAGTTATTCTCATTTCATATAATTGGATTCATACAAGTTATATAAATTCAAATTTATTGTGATTTAATATTTGATCTAAGTCGCATGATTTGATATTTGATGCAAGCCACATCCTTCACAACTCTAGTTGAGTTGGTTTATGAAATAGTTTCTCATGTCTCGAGATATTTATGAGTGATAGAGTCATAGGAATGACTCTGTTCTTTCCACCAAGGGAAGGAAACACTTTAGGAACACTTCATGATTTCATTCATTATTATTTCTGGTTGTGAGTACTCACCGATTTATTCTTATCATTTTGAGAGGTGTTCGACTTTAATCTCCTACACACATCTATGTGGGGTATAAAGTTTGGTGGTATGGGACATCAAACTTTGTATTCTACCTAGGTGTAGGATAGACGATATGGGAGGGAAGTCTCTGAGATTGTATTTTGATATGATTATGAGTTCATTCATATGATCTTCTTATTATTAGACGACAGAGGGGCAGTTGAAGAAGTCAATCTGTATGTGATCACAAACAAGGCAAGTATGCAGGCTAGTAGCCTAGAAGCGGAAAGGCAAGGTTTGCACATAGGAACTATGAATAAGCAATTGCATTGAGAAGAAATTCATAGAGTACATACTGCTTTATGTGATATGCCTGAGGTTAGGCCATGTTTCATACATAGTGTGTATAAGGTGAGCTAGATGCTTAGCCTAGTGGGCTATGAGTGTGCACACATCTACTTACCTTTTTTTAATATATTTAGTGGACTTACATTATGGTCCTTATTATATCTGGGAGTGCCAGATTATTACAGTAGTCCACTTGAGACAACTCATTCCTAGTTAGGAATGATTTGATCATAGTGATGATCAGATGGTGGTCATGGATTAAGCAAGTTTCATCCACTTGGAACATCTTGCATGCTATTATTGAGAAGGCGGTGGTAGTTCCACTAGTTGCTATACTTTCTTAGCACGTCTTCACTTGACATGATGGACTTAGTTTCGCAGAGTGCATTGGGATTTAATTTGTATAGGAGATATTTTGATCCATAGTTTGGATTATTATATATGATAGATTGAGATTTGGATCCATAGTTTGGATGTGACAGTTTGAGATCTTGGTCCATAGTTTGGATCATTGACATATTGATATCTTGGTCCATTGTTGATAGATTGACATATTGATATCTTGGTCCATAGTTTGGATCGTTGATAGATTGTCATCTTGGATTCATAGTTTGGATCATGATGAGATTTTCTTGAGTTTTATTTGAATACAGTGAGTAAATCAAGTAGATTTACTTGAGCTTAGAGATTAAACACTACTTGGAAAAGATTTCCATTTCTTTTTAGTATTCTTCCTCAGAGAGTTGGAAATAGTCAAATTGTTTTGGCTGAGTATAGTATTTTTTTGTTACTCTAGTGGAGTAAGAGATTTTGCACGATTATACCACGTGACAAACTATTAGTGGTGATTTCGGGGAGACAAAGGCAAGCTGCTAAGGTCTCTACAAGTGACAAGCAGTCACACATTAGTGGTCAAGGTCTAGGCATAGGGAGTCCAAGGATATTCCGAGTACTTATGCTGCGCACATCTGGGCTCATTGGGCCTCAGAGGGATTCCTATAGTATGACCAAGGCAAGGACTACTATTTATTGGTGGAAATGCTAGATAGGAATGACAGAGACTAGTTGTCTACTTTTTGAGCATCTAGTATTTCAGACACCTACCACATTCTACTCTTATTATTTGGAATCATGGATTCTGATTTCCATGTTTATAGCTCCTTCTATATCATTGAGGACAATGATCTTTAGAAGGGGGAGAGAGTGTTATATTCTAGAGATGTACATGCTTGGAGGAAAGAGAAGTTCCTTGCTCGGGGGATAGCCAAGGCCAAAAGCCAAAGAGTTCATGATGGCCTGATGAGTAGAGGGACCTTAGAGAGATGGCCTGATGAGTAGAGGGATCTTAGAGAGAACTCTAGATGGTGACTAGGCTTGATGAGTAGAGGGACCTTAGAGATGGCCTGATGATGGCCTGATGAGTAGAGGGACCTTAGAGAGTAGAGGGACCTTAGATGGCCTGATGAGTAGAGGGACCTTAGAGAGAACTCTCTGATGGTGACTAGGCAAGGGGTATATATAGGCTAGGAGGTGAGTCCCAGGCATGTCATGATGGCCTACTCATGATGGCCTGATGAGTAGAGGGACCTTAGAGAGAACTCTAGATGGTGACTAGGCAAGGGCTATATATAGGCTAGGAGGTGAGTCCCAGGCATGTCATTCTCCACTTCTCACAGAATATATATATATATATATATATATATATTGTTGGATGTGATGGCAGGGTACAATCAGAAGATCAAGGTGGTGCTGCTAGACCTGCTTCACACCTGCCCTTTCTTTTCTTCAGATATGGTTAGGAAACTCCTTGAGCTTCCAAATGACACCAAGAAACTATATATGTGCTTTACAAAGTGATTGAGAAATGATCAAATCAAAACAGATAAGTTTGAACCTTCATAAGTCCAAAAACTTGCTATTCCTGTAATGACACCTGCTCAGTCTTAAGCTCAGTGTGTCCAGCACACTTGCAATTGGTCTAATTCCTTCTGGGAGTATTAAATTAACTTAACAAGCTATCATTAGCAAGTTAAATCACTCCAAATGATAAACTATACACTGAGCATGATGTTTAGCAAACTCAGGGACACCCCCGACTTTTTAGGAATCACACAGAAATATACCAGTGATCACTTCGACGGCGATTTCTCCCAATTGGCTGAATAGATTGACTTGAAACTTTGTAGGGTTGTAGAATGCTTTGAGCTGGTTCCAATGAGCCCTTGATTATCAAATTTGGTTCAGTAGATCTTGAGATATGCTCTGTTGAAGTTGACAGACTTGGAGGTAGTCACTCAGAGAAAACACAGAGATAATGACTATGAATACATGTATTGAATCTATCAAATGTACCTTCCCATTGGCATGTAGGATGATGCCTAATGGTACTCAGAGGTGTAGGCTAGGTAGTAGCTCTCACACACTCACAAATTAGATTGGATTAGCCTCGGGAAGAGTGTCTCATAACCCGCGACTTTTTACATTGGCTTTTATAGATGTTTTGAAGGAATTTGAATTTCAAAATTCAAATGTAGGCTCCCTTAAATCTCTCAACTAATCACATGGAGATATTCTCTCCATTCATACCTTTCAAATTCCACGACTTTTGAAGGTGGGTGAGATTACAAGAAGTAACTTTGACTTTTACATAAAGTAATAAGTAACTAATCATAGGCATGTGTTCCTATGCTCTCTCTTGAAATGAAGTAATCCAAACTTTTGCAATAAGCTTCAATGTTGACATCCAGAGCTAAGTGCTCTTTGTGCAATCTTCATGTTGAGTCTTCAAGGCACAAAATAAAGCCAAGTGTTTATGGCTTGTTTGCACCAACAGCTCCCCCTCAAGCCAAACACTTGCTTGAGTCTTCATCTTTAGTCTTCAATGATATCCTGTAATCCAATCATGGATTTAAACCTGCATAGCTTGCTCCCATCCAAAGCTTTTGTAAGCAAATCTGCACATTGAATATTAGTGGACACATATGATAATTGGATTTCTTTGCTAAGTAATTTCTCCCTCACATAGTGGTAATGCACCTCTATGTGTTTTGTCCTAGCATGATACACAGGATTAGCAGCTAAATGGAGTGAACTTGTATTATCACCAAATATGATAGGTGGCCTTGTGTCTAGGCCCAATTCTGAATAGAGTAACTTCAACCATATTGCTTCTTGAGTGGCATTGGCTAGCCCTCTGTACTCTGCCTCAGTAGATGATAGAGCCACTGTGGGTTGTTTCTTGGATGACCAAGAAATAGGTTTATCACCTGCAAAGCATATGTAACCAGATGTACTTCTCCTGTCATCCTTGCAACCTGCCCAATCTGCATCTGAGTATACCTTGATATCAATGTCTGATGAATATGGATAATACAAACCATGATTTTGTGTTCCCTTTAGGTACTTTACTATCTTCTTGGCTGCCTCCAAATGTGGTACTCTTGGCTTATGCATAAATTGACTAAGTACACTAACACCATATGAGATATCAATCCTAGTTAAGGTAGCATAATTGAGACTACCTACCAAACTTTGGTAACCTGTAATATCCTTGAGTTCTTCTCCTTCATGTGCACTGAGTTTGTGGTTGACCTCCATAGGAATGTTTGAGATTTTAGCTTCCTGCAAGTTAAACTTCTTGACCATGTCCTGAATGTACTTCTTCTGAGTAATGTATATACCTGAATTTGTGTAGACCAATTCAAGTCCTAGGAAGTACTTCAATAATCCAAGATCATTGATCTTGAATTCCTTCATCATTGACCTTTGATGTGTCTAATTCCTTGAACATCATTTCTTGTAATAATGATGTCATCAACATAGACACACAATTATATTACCTCTGAATTGTTCTTCTTTATAAACAATGAAGTATCTGCTTTACTCATCACAAATCCTTGATCCAAGAGATAGGTTGTCAACCTATAGTTCCATGCTCTAGGTGCCTGCTTCAATCCATACAGAGCTTTCTTCAATTTGCAAACATGATTTACCTTATTGGGATCCTCATAGCCAGGTGGTTGTGACATGTAGACCTCTTCAGATATCCATCCATTCAAGAATGCATTCTTCACATCCAATTGGTACATGTTCCAATTCTTGGATGCAGCTACACTCACCATAATTCTGATAGTTGGCATCTTTGCCACAGGAGAAAATGTCTCCTCATAATCAATGCCTTGGGTTTGTGCAAAACCCTTGGCCACCAACCTAGCTTTGTACCTGCTTATTGAACCATCTGAGTTCCTTTTGAGCTTGTAGATCCATCTGGATCCTATCACCTTCATGGAGTCCTTCTTGGGTACTAAGTCCCAAGTATCACTCTCCTTGAGAGCCTCCATTTCTTCATCCATTGCTTCCTTCCATTCTGGTTTAGTAATAGCTTCCTCAAATGTACCTGGTTCTTCACTTAAGATATCCTTTGCAAGATATACAGAGTGCTTGGTTACAAGTGAAGTATCATATCCATACCTAATAGGTTTCTTCTTTTTCCCTTGAAGATCTCCTCATAGCTTGAGTTGAGGATTCTGGATTGTCTTCAAGTTGCTTCATCTTCATCTTCCCTTTGGATTTCCAAGCTTTGAATTCTTCAATGTTGATGGTGTCTTCATCATCTGAACTTGTATCCTCATTCTGAGTTGGTTCTTGTCTGACAAGCTTTGGAAAGTCTTCCTCCATATCATAAGGTAGGCTAACTTTCCTGCACTCATTATCATACCATGAATCATTTTCATCAAAGATGACATCTCTGCTTACCTTGAAGCCTTTGTTTGAGGGGTTATAGAACCTGTATCCTTTCTGATTCAAATCATAACCAATAAAGATACACTTTTCAGCCTTAGGGTCTAGCTTTCCCCTTACCTGTGAGGGAATATGCACATATGCAACACACCCAAAGATCTTGCAATGATCCAGAGAAGGTCTCTTACCATGCCAAGCCTCATAGGGTGTCATTCCATCAAGTGTCTTTGATGGCAACCTGTTGATCAAGTATGTGGCAGTAGATACACTCTCTGCCCAAAGATAATTTGGTAGTTTCTTCTCATTAAGCATAGACCTAGCTGTCTCCACAATGAGTCTATTTCTTCTTTCAGCTACCCCATTTTGTTCTGGAGAGTACCTTGTGGTAATCTCCCTCTTGATTCCTCTTTCCTGCAAGAACTCTTCAAAATCATTGGAGAAGTATTCTCCACCACCATCAGACCTTAACCTCTTCAAATGTCTACCTGTTTGATTCTCTACTAATGCAAGATACCTTTTGAAGCAATTAAATACTTCATCTTTATGTTTCATGAAGTACAAGACAGTCCATCTGCTATAATCATCTATAAAAGATACATAGTACCTTGATCCAGATATGGATGGCTCCTTGCTTGGTCCCCAAACATCTGTATGCACCAATTCCAAGTAATCTTCATGCATAAATCCTTTCTTGGTATATGGCAACCTGTGTGACTTACCAAATTGACAAGCCCCACACTTGTATATCATGTGTTGCTTGGATACATTAGGTATCCCAAGTACACATTGATCTCTGCTCATCTGCTTTATGGTTCTCTCTCCAATGTGACCCAATCTCTTGTGCCACATCTCCAATTCTGATAGGGTTTGGTCCCTATAGTTGTACAAGGCAATATTTTTAGTATCCTCAAGTTCAAAGGTAAATAGTCTACCTGACTTCTCTCCCTTGGCTATCCTTCTGAATCCATGTCTTGGATCCTCCACAAATGCACCATGTTGAGTGAACCTGACCTGTAGACCTTTTTCAACAATCTGACCTACACTCATCAGATTCTTGGTGATAGTTGGAACATACAATACTCTGCTTAGCAAATTCTGATTACCATCACTTGTTTTGACATTACCTACTTTAACCACTGAGTGTTTAGTGTCATCACCTGTCTGCACTTGGTGCTTACCTTTAGGTTCTTCCAAATCAGAGAGTAAGGCAACATTCCCAGCTACATGGTTAGAGCAACCTGAATCAATATAGAACAAATGATCATCATTGATACCTGATTTAGATGTCATGTTCATAATCAACAAGGAATCATCTTGATCCTCTGCATAATTATTGTAATCCTTTCTGTTCCTGTATCCTCCTTGATAATTGCCATTGTGATTGTAGCTATTATTGTAGTTGTTGTTGTAATTATTGTTGTAGCCATGGTAGCCTTGAGATTGATTGAATCTGCCTCTGCCTTGGGAGTATCCTCCTCTTTGGTGACCTCTTCCTCTTTGATTCTTGTAATTCTTGTAGCATTCATCTGTAGTATGGTTAGACAAGCCACAAATATTGCATGGAGATTGATTATAGGGTCTCCCCCTACCTGACTTACCTCCTCTGCCCCTACCTCTAGATGATCTACCTCTCCCTGCATAGTTTGCTTGGGAGGTGGATCCTTCATCATCAACCTTCTTGCTTTTACCCTTATCTTTAGACTTCTTATCTGTATATAGGGCAGAGGGATTGTTACCTTTTGATTGCTCTCCATTCTTTGTGATCTTGGCTTCATGTGTGAAGAGTTGTCCAATCAGAGTTGTTAGATCAGGTGCTTGAATGTCCATGTACAAGTCCATTGCAGTGGTAAAGCTCTCCCACTTGTCATCTGCTTTGAGTCCATTGATCACTTGTCTAACAATTTGCTCTTCTTCAATCTCTTCTCCAACACTTGCAAGTTGATCTGCTATGTCTTTGACTTTGGTGACAAAATCTGAAACACATTGTTTTGATTGCTTCCTAAGAGTTGTAAACTCAATCCATAGCTGATTCTTTCTGGCCCTTGTGCTTGATGAGAAGTATGTTGACAAGGTCTCCCAAGTCTCTTGGGAAGTCTTACAGTTCCTAACATGAGGTAGAAGGAAATCAGAGATAGAGTTTAGAAGATATGACCTTGCCAAAGCATCTTTAGCACACCATTGATTAAGTCTCTCATGCTCATCCTTTGTAGGTAGGCCTCTGGTTTTGAATGAGGGCAACTCCTCATCTCCTGATATGTATCCATACAAGCTTCTCCCTTGTAGATAAGTCTTCATTCTTAATGACCATGCCTGGTAGTTATTCCTATCCAATTTGTCAATAAAGGAAGGGAAACCATCACCCATGATTACCTTGTTTTGCTCTGATACCACTGTTGGATGTGATGGCAGGGTACAATCAGAAGATCAAGGTGGTGCTGCTAGACCTGCTTCACACCTGCCCTTTCTTTTCTTCAGATATGGTTAGGAAACTCCTTGAGCTTCCAAATGACACCAAGAAACTATATATGTGCTTTACAAAGTGATTGAGAAATGATCAAATCAAAACAGATAAGTTTGAACCTTCATAAGTCCAAAAACTTGCTATTCCTGTAATGACACCTGCTCAGTCTTAAGCTCAGTGTGTCCAGCACACTTGCAATTGGTCTAATTCCTTCTGGGAGTATTACATTAACTTAACAAGCTATCATTAGCAAGTTAAATCACTCCAAA
>MU263455.1:32500-42837 GCA_020310875.1 Ceratopteris richardii
CTGTATATATGTTTTTGGCACAAAAGGATTAAATTGCCTACATAGGCATCATGATAGTGCATTTGGAGACCGAAATGAGCTCAAATCCCGATTTGGACACCACTAGGCAAAGCTATTTTGAACTCCTAATCACCCTAAAGTATGCTCAAAAGCTTTTGTGTGATTACCTCACTCTGACTAGAGGGGTGTCGATGATGCCATAGATGAAGCAAGAACCTGCTCTAATACCAATTGCTCGAGTTTGAGGTCTGCAGAACTTGAAACAACACAAGGTAGAAGAAGCTTAGAGTAGAACACACAATACTGAATGTATTACCAAGAGAATGCACAAAGATAAGTGACCTGTTAGGGTTATAGGCATATATACAAGCTAGGGGAAAAAACCTCCTAAAGAGGGAAAAAAGTGCCCCGGGTGGTCCTAGTGTGTTCACACACATCACTACTGAAATATATCAACTTGTACCTACGTTTTTGAAAAGAGAAGTTAATTTTATCTTTTCCTTTACTTATTGTCTTTCAAATTTGATAATATATGTTCTAGTAACCCTCCCGTAAGCCAAGGGAAAGACAATATATGTAGTTATAGGTAGCTTATCATGCTTTCAAACAATCTTAGGTTTCCATAAGTGCCGAGGGTCTACATATAGAGTGCTTAGGATTTATACCAGTACTTGTTGACTTCATTCCCTTTGAGTATGGACAATTAATGAGCATTCAATCCTTTCCTAGGATTCAAAGTGCCAAAAAAACCCTAGCCACATAAATGCGAGGATTGGCTCTACAAAATCTTTGTAGGCTTGAATCTTGTATTTTTGTGATTGGGGGTTTTTTAGCTTTTCTAAGCTTAGGAAAGGCTATATTTTTAGTTACATGAAGCTAAACCAAGATGTCAACAAGTCTAAGATTACATTACTAATAAAGGTTTACATATAGACTACCTAGGGTTTATATGAGTACTTTTGGCCTCATTCTCTTTATATATGGACTATTATTGAGCCTAGAACCCTTGGATAGTCTTTACGATGCCAAAAAAGCAGTAGGCATAGATAGGTGGGATTTAGCCCCACAAAATCTTTGTAGGCCTGAATCCCACGTTTCTGTGGCTAGGGGTATTTTAGCACAGATAGGCCTTATATGATGGAGAGTGTTAATCTCCAAAAGAACAAGTTAACCTTGAAGTTAGATCACTTCTATATCAAGGTTAACCTTAGACTCCACCAAACTTAGAAATCATTCATCAAATTATCAGAAATATTGAAAGTTCTGAAAATTCAACTTCTCTGAAAAGTCTGCTGCAGATTAGTCACTCATTGACTAATCAATCCTGTAAAGTTTTTGATAAAACTTTGCACAACACTTCGCCTTAAGGTTGCGCAACTTTGCCAAGTTAAATCTCTCAAAAAGATTAACCATACACTGAGAAATGTGTGAAACACTTTACCTATGTCTGAAAGTGCTTCTCTGCAATGGCGACTTTGACACCTGCAACTTCTTAGCACTGGTTCTCCCAAAGTAAATCCCGTTTGATCAAGATCTTTTAGCCATAGATAGCTTACCTTCCAACTTAGATTTTAAGCCCTCATTTGTGTAAAACTTTACACTGTAGACTGAGCAATGATCATTTCATTAAAGATGAAATGTGCGCCAGATTTCTCGACTGTTAGAACATTCTTACATATGAATGTTCCTAATCAAAATTCTCACAGCCTGATTACAATTAACTTCTCAAATTCTAGCCATAGATAGATTAGCTATGGACTTAGATACGTGCAAAAGGATTTCTCAAAAGATTAAGCACAGAGGGAGCAGACAGCAAAATATCGGGCGCAAAATTTTTCGATTTCTCAGAAAATTTACATCTAAGTGAGGATGGACAATTCACTCACTCTTCATGTGTCTAATGACACTAATTTCTCTCTCCCTATTCCTCAAATCTCTTCTGCTCTACTTGCCCGACATTTTCCAACATATTTATAAATGAATATATACAAGTGTATGACTAAACAAAGATATAAGTCAGCTAATGTACATATGTGTACATGTCTTTTGATTTTTCTGAATATCTCCTTCCTTCAATCACCTGACTTTGTTTTCTTCTTGACTCCTTGTCTTCATTCCTCCATAATTCTTCAATTGATGATTGTCATGCACCAACAGCTCCCCCTCAATCATTAATTGAGGTTCTTCTCTATCTTCTTGATTCCTGCCATATCCTTGAATCTTTGTAGTTTTGGTCCATCTAAACTTTTTGTCATCATATCTGCAACTTGATCTTTTGTGGGAGTGTGTATGACTTCAATCTCCTTCTCAATGACCTTCTCTCTCAGAAAATGATACTGTATTTCAATATGCTTAGTTCTAGCATGAAATACAGGATTAGCTGCCAAGTATAATGAACTCATATTGTCTCCACAAATAATAGGAGTACTCTGAATCACATCAAAAACTTTCAAAAGTGTCTTTAGCCATATTACCCTCTTTTGCAGCTTCCACCATACCTTTATATTCTGCTTCTGTAGATGACAAAGCAACTGTATGTTGCTTCTTGGAACACCATGAAATCAATTTGTCTCCTACATAGCACAAGTATCCATGTGTTGATCTTCTATCATCCACATTACCTGCCCAATCTGCATCACTATATATCTTGATTTTTGTATCTGAAGTAAATCCATAGTACAACCCTTCTTTGAGTGTACTCTTGATGTACCTAAGTACTCTTTGTCCTGCAATCCAATGTTCCTTTCTAGGGCAATGCATAAATTGTGAAAGCACACCAACTGCATATGATAAATCAGGCCTTGTCAATGTAGCATAAATCAAGCTACCAACCAAACTTTGATAGAGTTTCATATCTCTGAACTCTTCTCCTCCAAACCTAGACAATTTATGGTTCACTTCCAAAGGTGTAGGTGCAACCCTGCAATCTTCCATTTTAAATTTGGTTAGCAAATTTTTAAGATACCTTTCTTGGGTCACATATACTCCATGTTGAGTATAAGAAATCTCCATTCCCAAGAAGAATGATAGGTTCCCCAAATCACTGATTTTGAACTCTTTCTCCATCTGCTTTTTGATCATTTGTATCCCCTTATCATCTGTTTCCTGTAAGTATTATGTCATCAACATAAATACACACATAAATGAACCCATCTTCACTTGCTTTGACTAGCAAGCTACTATCTGCCTTTGATGCTTGAAAACCAAGATCATTCAAGAATTTTACAAGCCTATAATTCCAAGCCCTTGGGGCTTGCTTCAACCCATACAAAGCTCTCTTGAGCTTACACACATAATTTGGACTCACTTGATCTTTGAACCCATCTGGTTGCTCCATGTAGACTTCATCTGAAATGTAACCATTCAAGAAAGCATTTTTAACATCTAATTGAGACAACTTCCAACCTTTACAAGCAGCAATTGCAATGAGTGTCCTGATGGTTGTCATCTTTGCCACAGGACTATAAGTCTCATCATAGTCTACTCCATATGTCTGTGCATACCCTTTCACAACAAGTCTAGCTTGGTACCTAGACACACTTCCATCTGCAAATCTCTTTGTTTTGTAAACCCACTTACATCCAATAATCTTCTGACTATTAGGTTTAGGAACCAAATCCCATGTTTGATTCTCTATCAATGCATCATACTCCTCTTGCATAGCATCTTCCCAATTCTTCTTCCCTTTGGCCTCTTCATATGTAGAAGGGTCTTCATCTGCTTTTACCAAATAAGCATAATCTTTAGTAGTTAAGAATGAAGTGTCATAGCTATACCTTGTAGGTTGCCATTTGTGCCTAGATGATCTCCTAACTTCTGCACTTCTTGAGGTCTCTGGTTCATCACATTCTGGATCAAACCTTGGCCTCTCTTCAACTTCAACCTGCACTTCATTACTCTCACTTTCATCAAGTAATTGAATCTTTGCTTTACCTTTCCTTTGTTCCACTACTTCTTCATCATCTGCATGTACATTATATTTACCTGCATACCAAGTACCTTGCTCATCAAATGTAACATCCTTGGATACAATAAATTGCTTTGTGGATGGACTCCACAACCTGTATCCCATTTGCTTATCATCATAGCCAATAAAACATATTTCTCTGCCTTAGGCTCCAACTTATGCCTCAATTGAGATGGCACATATGCATATGCCAAGCATCCAAATATTCTGCAATGATCCAAGGTAGGTTTCTTACCCCACCAAGCTTCATATGGTGTCATACCCTGCAAAGCTTTACAAGGCAATCTATTAACCAAATATGTAGCTGTATTAACAGCCTCAGCCCACAAATAATTTGGGCAATTCTTCTCTTTCATCATGGACCTTGCAAACTCAACAAGAGTCCTATTTCTTCTTTCTGCTACCCCATTTTGTTGAGGAGAGTACCTGCAAGTAACTTCTCTCTTTATACCTGCATTCCACAAATAATCATTGAACTCATTTGAAAAATACTCTCCTCCTCCATCTGATCTTAGTCTCCTCAATTTTTGACCTGTAATCCTTTCTGCATATGCATGATAGTGTTTAAATGTATTAAACACTTCTGACTTTTCCTTAATCACATAAATTGTGATCCACCTGGTAGCATCATCAACATATACGACATAATATCTTGAACCATTTATACTAAAGTCCTTTGAAGGACCCCACACATCTGTATGCACCAATTCAAGTCTTTCTGAATACATAAACCCATGCTTGGAATAGGATTGCTTATGAGCCTTACCTAATTGACATGCCTCACATCTGTATGTCATGTGTTGACCTGCAATGTTAGGCATTCCAAGCACTGAATCATTGTTAATCATTTCTTTGATACCTCTTTCATTAAAGTGTCCAAGTCTTTTGTGCCAAAGATCCAATTCTGACACCTTCTGCTCTCCATAAGTGAACATAGCATGTCCAACATTTCCTTGTACCTTCAATGTGAAAAGCCTTCCTTCTTTCTTTCCTGCAATAACTTGTTTATACCCTTGACTAGGGTCTTCCACATAAACTCCATCATTTGTAAACCTTACCTCATATCCTTTTTCCACAATTTGACCTACACTGATCAAATTCTTTGGAATTGTGGGAACATAGAGTACCTTACTCAGAAGAGTGCTCCCATCCTTAGCTTTGACTGAACCAATTGACTTTACCTTATGCTTTGTATTATCACCTGTCTGCACTGTATGATTAATTGCATTATGATCTAGGTCAGTCATCAAAGCAATATTTCCACTTAAGTGATTACTACATCCTGAATCAATATAGAACACTCTCATGTCCTCATGTGAGGTTTCACATGTATTCATAATGAGAGTCGAATCCTCCTTTTGATCTGATGCATAGTTGTAGTAGGTGTTATTATAGGATTGATTTTGGAAGCTTCTTCCTCCACCTCTTCCAAAAGAATTCCTACCACCTCTACCTCTGAAGTTTCCTCTCTGAAATCTACCACCTCTGCCTCTTTGATTAAAGTTCTGATAATTACCATTGTTTTGATTATTGTGCCAACCATCATGAGATAGATGATTGGTCTTACCACATATCCAACAAGCTCTTGCATTCTCTTTGTTGTTTTCTGCCTCTTCCTCTACTTCTGCCATTTCCTCTTCCTCTTATGAAGTTTTGCTTGGTTTGATGTACCTTCTTCTTCACCTGATTGTTGCTTCCCTTTGTTGGCTTTCTTCTTGTCTTTAGAATACATTGCATGACCTGCACTCTTATCAACATCTCCTTTGACATCATTCTCAAAAGTTAGCATATGACCTAACAATTGATTCAAATCAGGAGTAAAGTGATCTAATGAAAGTTCTGTAGATAAAATGAAAGGCTTCCATTTCTCATCTCCTCTTAGCCCTGTGAGTATTTGTCTTACTAATTTGTCTTCTTCAATATCTTCATCAACTGCACCTAAAGAATCTGCAATGTCCTTCATCTTTGTCACAATAATCAGAGATTGATTGTGAGGCCTTCTTCTTGAAGGTAGTAAATTCTGCCCATAGTGAAGCCTTCCTTGATTTAGTTGTATTTTGGAAATGCTCTTCCAAAGCATTCCAAATGTCACAAGCACTCTCAAGTCCTCTAATGTGAGGAAGCAAATAGTCATTGACTGCCATGTAGATGATGCTTCTTGCTTGAGCATCCTTCTTCATCCAATTCTTCAAATCTGCAAGCTCCTCCCTAGTTGGAACACTAGGATCTCTGAATTCTGGCTTTTCTTCATCTCCTGTGATGTAACCTATCAGATCTTTGCTCATAAGGTGAGCTTCCATCCTCATAGACCATGCAGGATAGTTCTCTCTATCCAGCTTTTCAATTTGGAGACTATCTCCCATCTTTGATTCACCTGTAGTCTCAAAACTTTAACCTTTACAGATAATGAATGTACCTTTACTTCGAATGTTGCTCCTTCTGATCCTTTTGATACTCTTTGTATGTCTTCCTTCAAGTTTTCTTCAACCTTTATCCTTCTCACCTTCAAGATGTAAAAGTTTGTACTTCTGCAATAGTCGGAGTCTTTTTCACTTCAATTTTGACAACAACCTGCTCTGATACCACTGATGGAGAGTGTTAATCTCCAAAAGAACAAGTTAACCTTGAAGTTTAGATCACTTCTATATCAAGGTTAACCTTAGACTCCACCAAAATTAGAAATCATCATCAAATTATCAGAAATATTGAAAGTTCTGAAAAATTCAACTTCTCTGAAAAGTCTGCTGCAGATTAGTCACTCATTGACTAATCAATCCTGTAAAGTTTTTGATAAACTTTTGCACAACACTTCGCCTTAAGGTTGCGCAACTTTTGCCAAGTTAAATCTCTCAAAAAGATTAACCATACACTGAGAAATGTTGTGAAACACTTTACCTATGTCTGAAAGTGCTTCTCTGCAATGGCGACTTTGACACCTGCAACTTCTTAGCACTGGTTCTCCCAAAGTAAATCCCGTTTGATCAAGATCTTTTAGCCATAGATAGGCTTACCTTCCAACTTAGAATTTTAAGCCCTCATTTGTGTAAAACTTTACACTGTAGACTGAGCAATGATCATTTCATTAAAGATGAAATGTGCGCCAGATTTCTCGACTGTTAGAACATTCTTACATATGAATGTTCCTAATCAAAATTCTCACAGCCTCCTGATTACAATTAACCTTCTCAAATTCTAGCCATAGATAGATTAGCTATGGACTTAGATACGTGCAAAAGGATTTCTCAAAAGATTAAGCACAGAGGGAGCAGACAGCAAAATATCGGGCGCAAAATTTCGATTTCTCAGAAAATTTACATCTAAGTGAGGATGGACAATTCACTCACTCTTCATGTGTCTAATGACACTAATTTCTCTCTCCCTATTCTCAAATCTCTTCTGCTCTACTTGCCCGACATTTTCCAACATATTTATAGAATGAATATATACAAGTGTATGACTAAACAAAGATATAAGTCAGCTAATGTACATATGTGTACATTGTCTTTTGATTTTTCTGCATATCTCCTTCCTTCAATCACCTGACTTTGTTTTCTTCTTGACTCCTTGTTCTTCATTCCTCCATAATTCTTCAATTGATGATTGTCATGCACCAACTTTATAGAGGCATAGAAATGGATTTAATAAAGCTCTCATTTACGTGCAAAGTGTGGTGGCTTGCATAAAGCTTAAAACAATGTCTAATTACATTAGTAATAAGGTTTACACATAGACTACCTAGGGTTTATATGAGTACTTGTTGGCCTCATTCTCTTTATATATGGACTATTAACGAGCCTAGAACCCTTGGATAGTCTTCAAAATGCCAAAAAAGCTGGGATTCAGCCCTACAAAATCTTTGCAGGCCTGAATCTGGTATTTGTGTGGCCAGAGCTATTTAGCACACATAGGCCTTCTAGAGGCATAGAAATGGATTTAAGAAAGCTCTCATTTACATACAAGATTTGGTGGCTTGCATAAGTGAATAGATTCTACATATATGTTAGTTATAGGCCAAAAGATAGTTGCAAAGTCCTCATAGTCACAAGAAATAGATTTTGCATTGTTCAAACATTACCAAAATCATAATGGATTACACAACATATGAAAAAGACATATTTATTGATTCAAAAGCTTACATGAATTATTATTTTTCCTTCAATTCCTTAGCAATTTTCTTTCTCCTTTGGAGAGATTGTGGCAATTGGTAGGTTAATATATCTTTAGAAATTACATTAGGGTCTTATAATCCAAGACCTATGGCAATACCTATGGCAATACCTACTTGTCCTAGTACCTTTCCTCTAAAGTTACTCTGAAAGTAGTTACAACTAGAGATTTTCTAACCAAAATGACATAATAAGTGCCTTGAGTAATTGTAAACAAACACAAAACTTGCTCAAGGCTATCAAGCACTAGGTCATGAAGTGCCCATCAAGACTGTAATCTTTATGAATGATGAAAAAATCAACCTTCGGCAACTTTTTAATGTAGTTGGCAAGAATGAGCCACTGCCACGAGAAGAATGACCCCCATTGGATCTTGCAACAAACTTGTCTCAATGGCTTCCTGTTAGAGAAGAAAATGATAAGTTCAAGTTCTAATCTTATTAAATTAAAATATTCAATTCTTTAATACCACTTACATCATGAAGCTTGACTTCTTTTTCCCCTCTTCAAATAACTCACATTAGGTTTTCTACCATAATAAGCTTCATATGGTGTGATTACCTTTAAAGCTTTTGTAGATGACCTGTTCAAAATGTGATTAGTTGTATGTACTGCATCAAACCAGAATTTTGCTGAAAGCTTCTTGGACGCCATCATGCTCAGCATCATTTCAACAAGCACTCTATTCTTTGTTTCTGCAACACCATTCTGCTGAGGAGTATAAGCAATAATAATGTGTCGAGTAATACCTTTCTCATCAAGAATGTCTGGTATTCTTTTGACAAGTACTCTCAACCTCTATCACTTTTGAGAATTTGGATAGTCTCCTGACTTTCATTTTCAACCATAGCTACAAACTTTTGAACATAGGAAAGACTTCTGACTTCAACTTAAGACCATAGATCCATGAGTATCTCATAAAATCATCAACAATAGAACAAAATACCTAAAACCCTGAATAGAGTTTGCTCTCATAGGTCCATTCACATCTGAATGAATAATCTGCAATTTCCTGGTAGCTATAATATGGACCATGTTTCTTGAAAGGTAGTTTATGCATCTTACCTTCAAGACAACCTTCACATATATCAACTACTTGTTGAAAGAACTTGTAAAGTTGCCTGATCAAAAGTACTTCCTCAATGGTGATACATGCATAAGAATCACCTTGAGGTTTCCCTTTTCTATCATCTTCTGCAACATTACTGATGCTTGTTCTTTTATGCTACAATCATTTTATAACATGCTGCTTTTAAATGTCCAGGTTTCTTGTAGTAATAACATATTACTTCCTTCTTCTTAGAAGACTTCTCTTTAGATGTAGTAGATACAAAATCTAAAGTAAAGGTGAGAGGGACCTACTTTCCTTCTTATCCTTCTTCTTCTTTTACCCTTTGATGAATATGAAAGTGCTTCTTCATTCTCTTCCATTCCTTTCAACTGATCTTCATCTTGAAGTAACAAGAATTCTAACTCTTCAAATGTAACCTCTCTATCTCTTGTGGTAAGGGTAAGAGTGGTTATGAAAGACCGATATGAAATAGGAAGTGAATTAATAAGCATATTTACCATTTCTTCATCTGATATCTCAACTCCTACATTTAGAAGTTGATCTCTCAAGTCAACAAGTCTCATAATGTGGGTTTGAATTGAGTCACCAGCCTTCATCCTTGTATTTGCTAGTTGTCTCCTCAAGTGAGCTTTCCTAGTAGGATTTCTGCTCTGAAAAAGATTCTCAAGCTTTAACCAGGCTTGTCTAGATCTTCTACAAGATCTGATCTATGGTAGAATATGCTTTGTGACACTCATTGCTATGAATGAAAGTGCTAAAGCATCTCTAGCATCCCACCTTGCCTGATCTTCAGAAGGAAGAACTCTAGGTAAAGACCTAGCAGTGACCCTGGATATAAGAGTGGTTACCTCTTCTTCAGTTGTTCTGCAATTGTGACTTCAACACATCTTGAAGTTGTTGTATCCTCTTCTTCAAATTCTCGTCTTGGTCTTGTTAAAGATCCATTGACGATACTCCATAAATCCTTGTCACTAAAATATTCATCATCATGAAACTCCACATGGATAATTAGAAGATCCATCCAACTTGTTTTCAATCTCAATTCTAATCTCACTCATCTTAACTAAGTGCGTATGTCAATTATGCTCTGATACCAAGCAATTATGCTTTGATACCAAGTGTTGGAATTTGG
>MU263456.1:0-22500 GCA_020310875.1 Ceratopteris richardii
CAACACCGCTTGAAGTAAATCATAAACTCAGCAGATACAGTGGTGCAGAGTTTAAAGATATGAAGAAATATCAGTCATTAGTAGGAAGTTTAATTTATGCTACGCTAACAAGACCATATCTTAGTTATGCAGTGGGAGTTCTCTCACAATTTATGCATTGTCTGACAGATCAACATTGGATTACAGGACAAAGAGTTCTTAGATATATTAAAAGAACTGTAAAAGAAGGATTATATTATCCTTTTACGTCCGACATAAAGCTCAGAGCATACAGTGACTCAGACTGGGCTGGAAGTCAAGATGACAGAAGATCAACACACGGGTATATGATATACCTAGGAGATAAGCTGGTAAGCTGGTGTTCAAAGAAGCAACACATAGTGGCTTTATCATCAACAGAAGCAGAATATAAAGGACTTGTAGAAGCAGCTAAATAAATAATATGGATGCAGATTTTGTTCAAAAGCATGGGTATTGATCAAGGTGTACCTAGTATACATGGAGATAATATGAGCTCTCTATATCTTGCAGCAAACCCAGTATTTCATGCAAGAACAAAGCACATAGAAATTCAATATCATTTCCTGAGGGAAAAGGTAATGGAGAAGGAGCTAGAAATTGTATACACTCGGACAAAGGATCAGATTGCAGATATGCTAACAAAGAGTTTGGATGGAACGAAGACAAACAGATTCAAAGAAATGGCAGGTATAAAAAGAAAGAAAGATATATGGAAGACCGGAAGATGTCAAATTAGTGATTGAGGGGAGCTGTTGAAGAAACACTCACGAATTTGACAAACAGACATAAAAAAAAAGGGGAAGGAAGCAGAATCGGAAAAAAAAATCAAAAGCCTTAGTGGAAGGACAAATCCACAACCGTTATGTACAGTACATAATCTCCCAGGATCAGAGTACGTTACGCAGAATCAAATTGTACAAAGAGAGAACGTGCAAAGGAATAATAGAAGGAAAGTGCGAACAAGAACGTGCTTAAAAAGAGCGTGTAGTATAAATAAGAGCACATATAGAAGAGAGAGAGAGTGCGAGAAGAATAGAGAGATATAGCAGATGCGCAGAGACGCAGAATTATAGACAGAAGACACCATAGATCGCGTATGTAGAAGAAGATGCCAGAGATCACGTATGTATAGATGAATAACAGAAAGCCTGAGATATCGGGTATTCATCTGAGAGAAAGATGGTAATAAGAAACTACTCAGTATAGGAGAGTTTTTGTAGCTTGAGCAAGAAGAGGCCAAGCTCACTTGTACACATCTTCTCTAATAGAAAACACATGTTCATGTGGATGTTTTTGCGTACTGTTTGTATGCGAAAGAAACAGAGTATGTTTTAAAGCTAGTTAACAGTTAACATTTCTCAGTAACCGCATTTTCGGTCAGTTACAATTCTTACTGTAAAAGTATTTTTCGGTAGAAGAACGAAGTAGATCTCGCAGAGTAATGCAAAGTTTTGTGTGAGAGATAGCTCATTCTATAGCTAGACATCTCTACTTTTAGCTGATTAAGGTTTTCGGTGAAAAAGATATCTATACACAGTACAAAGTGTGACCGGAAAGAGGCTGTCTGAACTAGTGGAATTTTTTTTTTTCCTTAAACTTCAGAAAGTGTTCAGTAAGTTAAGGAAGCTTTTGCGACACTTCCTCACTTCATGTATGTTTACTTGAATTAATTATAAATAGATTTGAAATTCATTCCGCTACAATTCCGGTACGAAAAAAAAGAAAAAAATAGAAAAGGTACCCAAAATCGTACCCGGAATTGTAGCGGAATGAATTTCAAATCTATTTATAATTAATTCAAGTAAACATACATGAAGTGAGGAAGTGTCGCAAAAGCTTCCTTAACTTACTGAACACTTTCTGAAGTTTAAGGAAAAAAAAAAATTCCACTAGTTCAGACAGCCTCTTTCCGGTCACACTTTGTACTGTGTATAGATATCTTTTTCACCGAAAACCTTAATCAGCTAAAAGTAGAGATGTCTAGCTATAGAATGAGCTATCTCTCACACAAAACTTTGCATTACTCTGCGAGATCTACTTCGTTCTTCTACCGAAAAATACTTTACAGTAAGAATTGTAACTGACCGAAAATGCGGTTACTGAGAAATGTTAACTGTTAACTAGCTTTAAAACATACTCTGTTTCTTTCGCATACAAACAGTACGCAAAAACATCCACATGAACATGTGTTTTCTATTAGAGAAGATGTGTACAAGTGAGCTTGGCCTCTTCTTGCTCAAGCTACAAAAACTCTCCTATACTGAGTAGTTTCTTATTACCATCTTTCTCTCAGATGAATACCCGATATCTCAGGCTTTCTGTTATTCATCTATACATACGTGATCTCTGGCATCTTCTTCTACATACGCGATCTATGGTGTCTTCTGTCTATAATTCTGCGTCTCTGCGCATCTGCTATATCTCTCTATTCTTCTCGCACTCTCTCTCTCTTCTATATGTGCTCTTATTTATACTACACGCTCTTTTTAAGCACGTTCTTGTTCGCACTTTCCTTCTATTATTCCTTTGCACGTTCTCTCTTTGTACAATTTGATTCTGCGTAACGTACTCTGATCCTGGAGATTATGTACTGTACATAACGGTTGTGGATTTGTCCTTCCACTAAGGCTTTTGATTTTTTTTTCCGATTCTGCTTCCTTCCCCTTTTTTTTTATGTCTGTTTGTCAAATTCGTGAGTGTTTCTTCAACAGCTCCCCCTCAATCACTAATTTGACATCTTCCGGTCTTCCATATATCTTTCTTTCTTTTATACCTGCCATTTCTTTGAATCTGTTTGTCTTCGTTCCATCCAAACTCTTTGTTAGCATATCTGCAATCTGATCCTTTGTCCGAGTGTATACAATTTCTAGCTCCTTCTCCATTACCTTTTCCCTCAGGAAATGATATTGAATTTCTATGTGCTTTGTTCTTGCATGAAATACTGGGTTTGCTGCAAGATATAGAGAGCTCATATTATCTCCATGTATACTAGGTACACCTTGATCAATACCCATGCTTTTGAACAAAATCTGCATCCATATTATTTATTTAGCTGCTTCTACAAGTCCTTTATATTCTGCTTCTGTTGATGATAAAGCCACTATGTGTTGCTTCTTTGAACACCAGCTTACCAGCTTATCTCCTAGGTATATCATATACCCGTGTGTTGATCTTCTGTCATCTTGACTTCCAGCCCAGTCTGAGTCACTGTATGCTCTGAGCTTTATGTCGGACGTAAAAGGATAATATAATCCTTCTTTTACAGTTCTTTTAATATATCTAAGAACTCTTTGTCCTGTAATCCAATGTTGATCTGTCAGACAATGCATAAATTGTGAGAGAACTCCCACTGCATAACTAAGATATGGTCTTGTTAGCGTAGCATAAATTAAACTTCCTACTAATGACTGATATTTCTTCATATCTTTAAACTCTGCACCACTGTATCTGCTGAGTTTATGATTTACTTCAAGCGGTGTTGAAGCTTCTCTGCAATTCTCCATATTAAACTTCTTCAGTAAGTTTAGGAGATACCTTTCTTGTGTCACATATACACCATGATTTGTGTATGTGATTTCCATTCCTAGAAAGTATGACAACTTCCCTAGGTCCACTGATCTTGAACTCTCTTTTGAGTAGTTTCTTTACTTCTGTAATCCCTTCATCTGATGTTCCTGTGATTATTAAGTCGTCTACATAATACAAATGTAGATCATGCCTTCTTCTGTTCTCTTTATAAGTAGACTTGCGTCTGCCTTCGAACTTTGGTATCCAAGTTCGTTAGATATTTTACAAGTCTGTAATTCCAAGCTCTTGGAGCTTGCTTGAGTCCATAAAGTGCTTTTCTTAACCTGCAAACAAGTTTGGGTTTCTGGAATTTTCAAATCCTTCAGGTTGTTCCATGTACACTTCATCAGAAATGTATCCATTCAGAAATGCGTTCTTTATATCTAGCTGACTTAGCTTCCATCCTTTCGATGCTGCTACAGCAATCACTGTCCTTATGGTTGACATCCTTGCCACCGGACTAAACATCTCGTCATAATCTATGCCATGCGTCTGGGCATAGCCTTTGATCATCAGCCTTGCTTTGTATCTGGCTATCCTTCCATCTGCAAATTTCTTTATTTTGAAAACCCATTATTTCGATTACTTTCTTACCATTTGGTTTCGGAACAAGTTCCCATGTCTTGTTCTCTTCTAGTGTGCTAATTTCTTCTTCCATTGCTTTTTGTCTTTAGCTTCATCATAGCTCTGTGGTTCTTCATCATCTTTGACCATATATGCATAGTCTTTCTGAGTTATGTATGACGTATCATACGAGTACCTTTCTGGTTGTCTTCTATTCCTGTTTGACCTTCTTGGTTCAAACTCTTGATATGTATCTGAATGCACTTCTTCATTATCTTCATTTCTCATACCTGATCCGTTCCTGGACGTACTTGCCTGCATATGATTTTCATCTCTGTTTACCTGGAACAATTGATTTCCCCTTTCTCTCTTCTTTTTATTTCTTCTCTGAATTCTTCAGTCGTATGACTTTGATCTGCATACCAACTTTTCTGTTCATCAAATGTAACATCTTTGGACATAGTAAATTGTTTGGTTAGAGGATTCCATAACCTGTAACCCATCTGCTTTTCATCATATCCAACGAACACATATTTCTCTACTTTCGGTTCAAGCTTATGTCTGAGTTGAGACGGTACATAAGCATACGCTACTGATCCAAACACTTTACAGTGATCAAGTGTTGGCTTCTTCCCCACCAAGCTTCATAAGGGGTCATTCCTTCCAATGCTGTACATGATAATCTGTTTACCAAGTATGTAGCTGTGTTTACAGCTTCAGCCCAAAGATAATTTGGACAATCTTTTTCGTTTAGCATAGCTCGTGTGAACTCGACTAGAACTCGGTTCCTTCTTTCTACTACTCCATTTTGTTGTGGTGTATATCTGCAGGTTATTTCTCTTTTAATACCTGCATTCCAAATATAGTCATTGAATTCTCGGGAGAAGTATTCTCCCCCTCCATCAGACCTCAGTCTTTTAAGTTTTCGTCCGGTAAGTCTTTCAGCATATGCATGAAAAATGCCTGAAAGCTCCAAATACTTCTGATTTTTCTTTCAAAACATAAAGAGTTATCCACCTTGTTGCATCATCAATGAATAGAACATAGTACCTCGATCCGCTGATTGATCCTTCTTTCGTTGGCCCCCATACATCTGTATGAATAAGCTCGAGTACTTCATCATGTTTGAATCCTTTCTTCTGAAAGGTAACCTGTGGGCTTTTCCCAACTGACATGCTTCACACTTGTGAATCATATGTTGATTCTGTATATTTGGTAATCCCAATACTGACTGATTCGTTATCATAGCTTTAATTCCTTTTTCATTGAAATGACCCAATCTCTTATGCCATAAATCAAGTTCTGTAATTACCTTTTCTCCATGTGTGAGCAATGCTTGGCCAATGTTCCCTTGTACTCTTAAAGTAAAGAGTCTTCCTTCTTTCTTTCCAGAAACGATCTGGTTATATCCATTCTCGGGATCTTCTACAAATACACCTTTATTTGTAAATCTGACCTGAAAACCTTTCTCAACTATCTGTCCCACGCTAATCAAATTTTTCGGTATTGTTGGAACATACAAAACATTGGTTAGCAAATCTGCTCCACTCTTGCATTTCACTTTTCCAATTGAGTGGTACGCTATGTCTCGTATTGTCACCTGTTTGAACAGTGTGACTAGAACTACCTTTTTCTAGTTCTGACATCAGTTCTATATTTCCTGACAAATGATTAGAGCATCCAGAATCAATGTAAAATACCTTTAGGTCTTGTCGTTTGCATAGTTGTTGTAGGTGGTGTTGTAGGATTGATTCTATCCCCAACTTCTCGCTCGACCTCTACAATAGCCTCCTCTTTGATTTTGTCTTCCTCTTTGATATCTTCCGCTTCTGCCTCTGCTATTACTGTTTTGATTTTGATTTGATCCTTGTTGATTGTGTCAACAGTCATGAGCCAGATGATTACTTAATCCACAAATCCACCAAGCTTTCTTGTTGGTATTCTGGCTACTTCTTCCTCTTCCAAAACCTCTTACTCTTCCTCTGCCAGTGCCTTTACCTCTTGCGTAATAGGCCTGAGAACTCGACTCTTCTTCGTCTTTTGACTTACCTTTTTCTTTCTTTTTGTTCTTCATGTACATTGCAGAGCTTTGTCCTTTATCTGCATCTCCTTTTAGGTCTTGCTCATATGTGAGCATCAAACCAAGCAACTGATTTAAATCTGGCACAAAATGATTTAAAGAAAGTTCAGTTGATAGTACAAAAGGTTTCCACCTTTCATCTCCTCTCAAACCTGTGAGCACTTGCGCTATCAATCTATGATCTTCGACTTCTTCATTTATGGATCCAAGACTATCTGCTAGATCCTTCATTTTAGTGACATAGTCACTTATGCTTTGACTCGACTTCTTTCTGAATGTCGTAAACTCGGACCATAAACTAGCCTTCTGGCTTTCGTAGTATTTTGGAAATGATCTTCCAATGCACTCCATATGTCCTCTGCCTTCTCTAGACCTCTAATATGCGGTAGTAGATGATCTGTTACGGTATTATAGATGTAGGCTCTTGCCGTTGCATCTTTCTTCTGCCACAGCTTCAAGGCTTCTAATTCTTCTTTTTCCGGTTGACTATCATCTTCAAAGGTCGGCTTCTTTTCTTCTCCGGTCACGTACATCATTAAGTCCTTACTCATAAGTAAGGCTTCCATGCGCATTACCCATGCGGATAATTAGCTCTGTCCAACTTATCAATAGTAACGTGGTCTGCCATGATCTTCTTGTTTCTGTTACTTTCGGTGAGCTTTTGAGAATCTTTCTGCTCTTTAGAATCTTTCTCGTTCTGGTTCCACTCGTTGTGGTTAACCGGCTCTTGTCTCCAATAATGGTGAATACTCTGGGCTCTGATACCACTGTTGCGGAAATGTGTGGTATTCTTCTTTACTCTGATACCACTCCTTGTTGACGCGATGAAGGCTGAACCTTATCAAGCCTGCGGAAATCGCCACGCCCAAGAAGAACTAAGCTAAAGTGATTCAGAACACTTCTGTAATCAACCAATAGCTTAGCAAAGTCTAGCGCTCAACATATAAGACTGCGCTCTAAATTCACTGGAAAAATTTCACCGAAACTTCACCGGACTGTTACTGGACTGACACCGTAATCGTACCGGAATGAACTTCAAATCTATTTATAATTAATTCAAGTAAACATACATGAAGTGAGGAAGTGTCGCAAAAGCTTCCTTAACTTACTGAACACTTTCTGAAGTTTAAGGAAAAAAAAAATTCCACTAGTTCAGACAGCCTCTTTCCGGTCACACTTTGTACTGTGTATAGATATCTTTTTCATCGGAAACCTTAATCAACTAAAAGTAGAGATGTCTAGCTACAGAATGAGCTATCTCTCACACAAAACTTTGCATTACTCTGCGAGATCTACTTCGTTCTTCTACCGAAAAATACTTTACAGTAAGAACTACAACTGACCGAAAATGCGGTTACTGAGAAAGGTTAACTGTTAACTAGCTTTAAAACATACTCTGTTTCTTTCCCATACAAACAGTACACACAAACATCCACATGAACATGTGTTTTCTATTAGAGAAGATGTGTACAAGTGAGCTTGGCCTCTTCTTGCTCAAGCTACAGAAACTCTCCTATACTGAGTAGTTTCTTATTACCATCTTTCTCTCAGATGAATACCCGATATCTCAGGCTTTCTGTTATTCATCTATACATACGCGATCTTTGGCGTCTTCTTCTACATACGCGATCTATGGCGTCTTCTGTCTATAATTTTGTGTCTCTGCGCATCTGCTATATCTCTCTATTCTTCTCGCACTCTCTCTCTCTTCTATATGTGCTCTTATTTATACTGCACGCTCTTTTTAAGCACGTTCTTGTTCGCACTTCCCTTCTATTTTTCCTTTGCACGTTCTCTCTTTGTACAATTTGATTCTGCGTAAGGTACTCTAATCGTGGGAGATTCTGTACTGTACATAACGGTTGTGGATTTGTCCTTCCACTAAGGCTTTTGATTTTTTTTCTGATTCTGCTTCCTTCCCTTTTTTTTTTTATGTCTGTTTGTCAAATTCGTGAGTGTTTCTTCAACATCTATCTATCTATCTATCTATCTATCTATCTATCTATCTATCTATCTATCTATCTATCTATCTATCTATCTATCTATCTAGTTATCTATCTATCTATCTATCCATCTATCTATCTATCTATCTATCTATCTATCTATCTATCTATCTATCTATCTATCTATCTATCTATCTATCTATCTATCTATCTATCTATCTATCTTTCTACCTACCTATCTATGTATGTATGTATGTATGTATGTATCTATCTATCTATCTATCTATCTATCTATCTATCTATCTATCTATCTATCTATCTATCTATCCATCTATCTATCTATCTATCTATCTATCTATTATCTATCTATCTATCTGTCTATCTATCTATCTATCTATCTATCTATGTATCTATCTATCTATCTATCTATCTATCTGTCTACTTATAGCACCAGATGCTAAATATGGTAAGAAAAGACATTATACATACAATGATAATACTCTGCCCAGATTAAGGAGGAAATAGATAAATTATTGGTTTCTAATTTCATTAATGTTATTTAGTATACTGAATGGATATCACCAAAATTTGTAATCCAAAAGAAGAATGTCAAACTTAGGGTTTGCATCAATTTTAAGAAAGTCAATGTTGCAATCATTAGATATAGCTATCCATCATCAATATCAGATCATCTGTTGCAAAGATTTATTGGAAAAGAAGTCTATAGTTTTTTGGACAGTTTCTCAAGATAGAACCAAGTGCCAATTCCATTAGAAGATCAACATAAGATGAACTTTGCAGTAGAATGAGGTGTATATGCATTTAGTGTTATGCCTTTTTATCTAATCAATGCACTAGCCACATTCGAAAGGTTAATGTTTCATGTGTTGAAATATTTTGTATGAAATATAATGGAAATTTATGTGGATGACTTATGTACCTTTTTAGATCAATTACAAGATCTAAGAAATATATTCAAGAAATGTTGAATTTAAAGAGTTTGTTTAAACCTTGATAAGTGTGTCTTTTTTATCAATTAAGGAAGAATGTTGGGACATATTGTATTCAAAACTAGCATCTATACTGATAAAGAGAAAATCAACGCCATAGTAAAATTTCCCAAGCCAAAAAATGTGAAAGAATTACAAAAATTTATGGGACACTATGGATATGATATAAAATTTGTGTACAAGTTTGGAGACATTGCAAAACCTTTGTATACTTTGATAAGAAAATTTGAATCGACTGATGAATGTGATAAATCTTTTGAAACCCTAAAAACTTGTTTAGTCACCACACCAATGTTGAAAACACCTCAATGGGATATGATATTCCATGTACATGTGGATGCTTCAAAGTTTATGTTAGGATGTGTTTTGGCACAACCTATGTAAGTAGGCAACTCATTCAAGCTTAAAAAAATACACCTCATTTGAAAGAGAAGGGTGGAGTATGGTGTATGCAATGAAGAAATTCATGTGCTATCTGTTGGCTAATAAGTTTAAATTCTTTGTGGATTCATGAAGCTTTATTAAATATAGTAAATAAACCTTGTAAAACTAGAAGGATAATAAGATGGTTCCTACTATTGATGGAGTTTGACTTTGAAGTTATTAAAACAAGGAAAAACACATTTGAGAGCTTATCATTTATCCACAATCTTAACAAGTTATGGTGTATGCAACCTATGCAAGTAGACAACTCATTGAAGCTAAAAACAAATACACCTCATTTGAAAGAGAAGGGTGGAGTATGGTGTATGCAATGAAGAAATTCATTTGCTATCTGCTGGCTAATAAGCTTAAATTATTTGTACATCATGAAGTGTTATTAAATCTAGTAAATAAACCTTGTAAAACTAGAAGGATATTAAGATGGTTCCTACTATTGATGGAATTTGACTTTGAAGTTATATTAAGACAAGGAAAAACAAATTTGAGAGCTTATCATTTATCCACAATCTTAGCAAGAGAAAAATCACAAAATATAGATAATGATCTGCATGATACTTCTTTGGACTCCAACTTATTTGATTTTGCAAAGAAAAGATTTCATTCTACAATTAGAACACTTGTACCATTTGAACAATAGAGCAGTGTTGGAATAATGTGTACTTTAACAAGAACAACATAATTATCTAGAAAAGGCTTTCAATTGGAATCCATGTTTTCATGCTTCAATGACTATTACTCTAAATACTTTGATAAGAATAGGAGCACATTGGACAAAAAAGGAGAGAGATGTGGAGAGATATGTATCCCAATGTGAGACTTGTGAAAATAAACAAAGAGATGAACCAATAAACTTGTTTTTTCTTCAAGAAAATAAAAAATGGAGTAACCATATAGTCGAATATCTAAAAGAAGAACCTCATAAAGAAATAATGAAGATGGATTCCAATACAAGAAATGTACAAGAGATGAGTAAGGAATTTGTACTCATAAATGATCAATTGTAAGAAAGAGGAACGGATGATATTCGAGGATCTATGTCCTTGAAGAAAAGATATTTGGAGATAATGGAACTACCTCACTTAGGTGTAGTAAGAGGTCACTTTCTAAGTGAGAGAACTACTAAATTAATCCTCTATTCATGATTCTAGCGGCCACCTTATTTCAGGATGTTAATGAGTATGCATAAAGATGTGATATTTTCCAAAGAACTAAACCACCAATTTGGAAAGATGATATTCCTCTTTTACCCTTGATATTTGGTAGAGTTTTTAGCAAATGAGGATTGGACTTCATAGGAACTATACATCCTCCAACTCCAAGTTCTCATGTGGAATACACTATAGTGGCAACTCACTATCTAACAAATGGGTTGAAGCTAAAGCTCTTGTGAAAAATGATGCTAAAAGAACATCCAACTTCTTGTCTGGACATCTACTAAATATATTTAGACTACCAATAGAAATGGTAAGTGATAGAGGGACTCACTTCCTAAATCAAGTAATTGAATCTTTGATAGAACAATACATGATAATTCAAAAGAAATCTACACCCTATCATCTCCAAGCTAATGGTTAGCCGAGAGTACAAATAAAGTGTTGTTGCATTGTATTTTCCAAATTAGTGAATACTAAAAGAACAAATTGGGATATGCAATTGTATCATGTCCTTTGGGCATATAGAGTGGAAAAAAAAGTTTAAATTGGAACTAATCCATTGAACAAGTATACGGACTAAATGTAGTTCTACCAATTGAAGGGATTTGGTGTTCTGAGCAAGAGGAGCAAGGAGGAGATGGAGGAAGAGAGAGGAGAGGAGAGATGCACACACATGCACGGGAGCCTCGAAACCTACATAATGATCTCTATGAGGCAATGTTATATATATATATATATATATATATATGTTATATATATATATATATATATATATATATATATATATATATATATATATATATATATATATATATATATATATATATATATATATATATATATATATATATATATATGTGTGTGTGTGTGTGTGTGTGTATGAATATAGGGGTAAGGTCACATTACCCTTACATCCCCAATAATCTCCCACTTAAGGGTGAATGTGACAATAAGTGGAGACACATACAAATAATGATGTAGGACTATACAATAATATACAACAAGAGTCGGGATCTCAACCCATACAGATCAACCTCGGATTAACCTACACCAACTCCCTCAAACAAGGTGTATGCATGCACCTCAAACTGCTCTAAACTCATATTGATAAGAGTTGAGCTGAAATATCAATCATACAAGAACTAACGAAGTTCTTGCAAAGCTCCAATCACTCTATGCCTATGTCAATCATAGAGAAATCGACAACTCCAAGTGCAAATGCTCCAATCGCAGCTGCAGTGCATGGTCTCAAGCATAATAACTTGTACATCAAACTCTCAACTCCTAATGAAACATGCTATCTTGGCTAACTTTACCATGTGAACCATGCCTGCATCCAATGCATCCAAAGCACCATCATCAAGACTAGTGTGTCTTGCGATATCCATATGAACATCTAGCGTGAGCGAATCCAAGAATCACTACATGATCATTTACTCATCAACATCTAAATAAGTCATCCTCTCAATGAAGGATGTTTCTAGTTGTGCATCCTCAAATCTAAATTACTCTACCACACACTCTGTATCATAAGAGTTATCCTGCTTTACCACACCAAGTGTATCATTATGCTCCACATGAGCTAACTGCACAACATCAATACCAAGATCCATGTGATGATCTAACTCTAATTGAGTATCATTATAATGATCTACATGAACATCCATAAAGCATCTAAGTGATCATCCAAAGTGTGGTCCATATGAGCATCTACATGATCAACCAAACCATGCTCGGCAAAAGCATCATAAGCATCCAAAACATGCTCTACATGTTAGTCCATTCGAGCATCTGAATCTTGCCATACATGTGCATCATAAATGTTAATAGATCTATCTATAGGTAGAGAAAATGAGACATGAAGATTCTCACCCTTCACATAAGGGTAAACTCACACTGAAAGAGATTCTCTCTCAGATGGAGTACTGGTGGTGGATACATGTGCCCGATCCTTGCACCTTTGAAAAGCATAAAATGTCACAACTGCAACTTAAAATGATGCTCACCAAGGAGTGCATAACATCTAATCTCCTATAATTGGCTAACTGAAATCAAGCTCATAGAGAATGAAGGCATACAGAATACATGTCTGAGTATAAGTGATGCTCCACTAGGTAGCATAAGATGTACATCTCTTGCATCCTCAATATCATATGTCGTACCATCAGGCACGTGCACACATCCATGAATCTCATCTAAGAACTGAAAAAACCACTCATGATGTGGAGTAACATGGAAACAAGCTAATGCATCAAGCAATCGAGCCATATGTGTGCTACCCAATTAATAAGGGGAATCTTGAGATGAACCATAGGAGAAATGATATCACCATCACTAGCATAATCAACTACCAAAGGCTCTCTTGAAACCACTACGTGATCTGTATCATGTGCATATGTCTAATGTCATCCTCCCATGGGCTTGAAGCAACATCGTCAAGCATGGTCCTCGTAGCCATAGTGTCAACATTGAAGTCGTCAATGTGATCATGTCTCACATGAGTTAATGGACTTGCATACACATCATGTATTCTCTCCCATAATGCACTACTCATCTCCTCATACATCACATATTCATATATAGAATCAACAAAGTGTAATCTGATAGTGAAGCAAGGAAATGCATCCATATCCATCCATACATGGTCTGACATGTTGTGCATCTCTATGCACATACATGTGTAACCCTGCAAGAACCAATGTATGCCACATCTATGCTTTCCATCTCTCAAAGTTAGGCCCATCAAACCAAGAAGACACCATGCTAGCAATCCAAGAGACTAGCAATGTAATAAGAGGCTAGAAATAATGCTCTATCACCAATAGGATCACAATTGCTTATCCATATGCATAACACAAATCACAAATGTCTTGTTGGAGAAGAAGACATATGAACCACCTGCCGTTGTTGGAGTTTGAGGTCTTTGGAAGCACGCGAACAGTACAAGGAGGAACAAGAAGCTTGGAGCACAACACACAATATTGAATGTAGTACCCAAAGAATGTAGAAAGTTAAGTGACCCGTTAGGGTTATAGGTGTATATACAAGCTAGGGGAAAAACCTCCAAAAGAGGGAAAAAAGTGCCCCAATAGTCCTAGTATGTTCACACACATCGCTACCGAAATCTATCAAAAAATCCCCCCTAGGAGTGATGCAGTGAATGAGGAGCTAGCACTCATGTATAAGGAAGTGCCAAGCTATGTGGATTCAGTCCACAAAAGGAAGTAAGCCCAAAACTTTGCAAAAAGCTTCAAACTTCTCCCCAGGCTCAGAGAACCTCTCCCCAACATAATGATAGTGCACCTCAATGTGCTTAGTGCGAGCATGGAACACATGGTTCCTCACAACTGCCAATGCACTCTGACTATCAATGAAGAAGGTGGTGGCAAAAGACTAACCAACACCCAATCATCCATAAGGCATCTCAGCCACACACACTCAACAACTGCTTTGGAAGCTACCCTATACTCAGCCTCACAACTAGAAGTGACCACAGTAGGTGGCTTCTTGCTCAACCAAGATATGCATGAGCTACCAAGCATGAAGCAAAAACCACTGGTTGACACATGAGTGTCATAGCAACCAATCCAATCAGAGTTAGGATCAGCATGTAAATTTGGCAATAGTGATCCCCCTTTGGGATAAAACAATCCAAGTGGCCGGTTACCACTTAAGTAGTGAAAGATGCACTCAACTACTTGCCAATGCTTGACACCTGGTCAATGCATAAACCTGCTCATTTGTGAGACATGAAACTTAATATTTGGCTGAGTAATGCATAAATAAATCAAGCATCCAATAGCCTGGTGATAGAGAACAACATCAAATGAATCTATAGCATCATGAAGACTCAATCATAAAAATGTTTCCATAGGAGTGGCAATAGGTTTGCAGTCTTCAAGGCCAAAACCCTACAATAATGTGTCAATATATTTTGTTTGGTACAAAGCTATTCTACCATCAACTTGCATAAGCTAAATGCCTAAATAATGATGCAAAAGCCCCAAATCTAAAATCTCATATGAGGCAAGCAAATCAACCTTAAAATTAGAAATATGCTTCTCATGAGGACCAATGAGTAGCATGTCATCAACATAGATAACAATGATCAGAAGCACATCATTTGCATGCTCAACATATAAGGTGCTCTCAGTTGGATTGTTCTTAAAACCATGTGCAATTAGATAGGCATGTATCTTTTCATACCAAGCACGTGGTGCTTGCTTCAAACCATATAATGGCTTTTTCAACATGCACACTTTGTTTTCATGCCCTTTTTTCACAAAACCATGGGGCTGAAAAACATACATTTTTTCATGCAATTCACCATTTAGAAATGTAGTTTTAATGCCCAACTCATGTACCTTCCAACCATGATGAGCTGCAAGTGCACAGATGCTATGAAGAGTAGTCATTTGACATGTAGGAGCAAAAGTCTCATCAAAATCAATGCCTCTTTCTTGAGCATAACCCTTTGCAACAAGCCTATACATATCAAGTATTCCATCAGGCTTATGCTTCAACTTGTATATCCACTTAGTGCCAATGGCCTTCTTTCTAGGAGGCAAGTCACATAAAGACCAGGTACCATTTTCATGATAGCCTCATAATCAGATTGCATAGTAGACATCCGATTTTCAAAATTTTGTGCTTCTTCAAATGAAAGAGCCCCATTCTCATCACAAAAACTACAGGCAACCATGGCATAGCAATCTAATGCAAAAGAAGAACTATGAGAGCCTGACCGAGTATGATATGATAGAGGTGCATCTAATTTGATATCTCACAAAGTGTGCACTAGCCATTTTGGCATAGTTTTTCCCTCCCCAATATTAGCTCTCTCATCAATAAATGCATCATATAAATTTGCATAAAAAATGGAATGATCTACATCATCACATGAAATGTGTAAAGGCTGAGAAATTGCCTCATTTGGACTAGCACTAGATTGTCCATGTATAAAAAAGAGGTAGCAAAGTATCATACATGTCTTTGGAGCTAACTGATATCTCCTTAGTACACCAAAGTAATGGCTGTATATCATCTTCCACAAAAACAACATCACAGATAACCAAAATTTGTTTATTCTATGGAAGATATAGACAATAGCCTTTTCTTTCACAATTGTACCCAAGAAAAATACATTTAATTGCTTTATCGTCCAATTTTGTGCATTGTTGTTCAAGAACTAATGCATATTTTAGACAACCAAAGACACATAGGTGAGCAACAGATGGCTTGTGACCATGCCAAGCTATGGATTGATAGACTACAATGCTTTAGCGGGGCACCTATTAAGTACATATGCTACACGCATAACAACCTCAAGCCAAAAACTATGTGGTAAAGCCTCACTCTTGATCATACACCTCACCATCTCCATGAGGGATGTGTTCTTCCTTTTAGCAGCTCCATTATGTTGAGGTGTATATGACATTGTACACTCATGTTTTATCCCACATTCAACCAAAAATGCATTAAAGTTAGAAGACATATACCCCCCCGACCAAAATGGAGGGTGCCCATATTACATGCTAAAAGATTTTCAGCAAAAACCAAAAACTCTTTGAAGCACATAAACACTTCTGACTTTGCTTTCAATGGATACACCCATGCATGGGTGGCGATTAAATCCTCAATGAAAGTCACGAAGTAAAGGTAGTTGCCAAAAGAGAGTGTCTATGTAGGACCATAGACATCATCATGAACAAGCTACAAATTTCAAGTAGCTCGAATTGAACCATCTTTTGGGAAGGAGGAAAAGATGGAAGGAGGAATGTTGCATTTTTCCCAAAATGTAGCCTTCACAAACGTATTTGCTAGGTGCCTCGTGTTTGGGTAGAGGGAGCATCATTTCAGATTTCTCAAGGTGTAACAAACTAGAAAAATTCAAATGACTAAAGCATGCATGTCAAAGCTTTGCATCTAACATAACCTGAGAATCTTGAACTACGCATGCTGAATCATTCACAAATTTTGCATGATCTATGAGCTATACAACCCACGACATAAAATGCCAGAACAAATAATGACGTTGCCATTTGACAAACCATGTACATCTGTCATCAACAAATTTCACAACCAAGCCGATCTTGGCCAATGCTAAAATTGGTAACATATTTTTCTTGATCCCTAGCATAAATAAAGCATATGAGAATGTAAAAGAACTACCATCAATAACAGTCAAATAATCTTACAAACTCCCAAAACAAGATAAGA
Organism: Ceratopteris richardii; assembly: GCA_020310875.1. Lineage (NCBI taxonomy): Eukaryota > Viridiplantae > Streptophyta > Polypodiopsida > Polypodiales > Pteridaceae > Ceratopteris > Ceratopteris richardii. The sequence continues at coordinate 17,003 of MU263456.1, forward strand.
GGATTCGTTGGCACATGTGAAAGTACTCCTTGTAGGGGTAGGCCCAAGTGAAGTGAACAAATTGTGCTACGACGTAATATGTTTGGTTGCCCCAAAGTACCAAACATCTAAGTCTATTATAGACATACAATGTTCATGAGAAGATAGGTCATTACAACAAACAATGGTAAATGCCCATTCTTCATTCTGCACAAGATTAGCAAACTTTTTTTTGGGTGAAGAGGCCTCTGCAACAACCATTCGAGCTTCTTTATTCTTTACCTCTTTTGCAAGCCAGTTTTGGACAACTCTTTATGACATGATCATTTCCTTTGCAGTATTTGCAAAACAATTTTTGCTTTTTTGTTTTCTTCTTGTATTTGTCATCTTTTTTTGAGTGTGCGGAATTAGCACATTTGTGCTTACTAGTAGATTATCCCCATTTACCTTTGCCCTTCTCACTAGCTAGGAAAGCTTGATTTGCAACACGCATAATGGACCTCTTTTACTTGGATTGGTCTTCCTAATATAGAACAGAGACTAACTCCTGAAATTTTAAGGCATTTGGATTGGCTTTCATCATCAATTCAAGAGTCAAAGCAAAACTCTAATATGAATCTAGAAGACCATTTAGAACACTCTACACAAGTGAACTGTCAGGCAAGACTTCATCATCAGAAATCAACTGCTCTTTCAAATCTTTTATCTTTGTCAAAAAATTATCCATGGAATCTCCTTCATTCATGTGCTCACTCTCCAATCTTTTTTGGAGGTAAGCAACACAAGCCTCATTCCTTGTTTGGTATAAGTGGTAAGTGTATCCCAAGCATCCTTTGCTATTTTACAAGGGTAAATGTGAGGAATAATGGCACGTTTGATAGACAAGCCTATCAATGCATGTGCCTAAGCATCTCTCCCATACAAACAAAGTTGATCTATAGTAGGTGCAACAGGAACCACAACATGAACAAGAACTTGAAGAATATCACTATCTTCAACACCATTTGCATCACCTTCAATAACTCTATTTACAGGTGTAATAGGAAGTTTTTCAACACCCTCCACAATATTCCACAGTCCTTTTGCAACCAATACATGATACATCATATATGCCAAAATGGATAATTGGAACCATCCAACTTATCTTCAACAACCAACATATGGAATACATCATTGCTTTTAGCCATGGCCATTGACTAAAATACCCTGATGCAGAAAAATGACTATATCTCAAAAAGTTGAATAGAAGTACCCTATCAAGTTCTACTAAACTTGTAGTAGACTTTGAGGTTCTGATTCTAGCGAACCAAAAGTTGTATATAACTTTTTCACAAAAAGAAGAAATTTCTTGCACATGCACTATGATAGTGCGTTCTGAGACCAAAACGATCTCAAATCGTGATTTCCACACCACATAGCAAAGTCGTTTTGAACTCCTAATTGCCTTTAGCATGCTCCCTAATTTTCACGCAATTCTAAGAGTATGACCAGAGGGGTGTCCATGATGCCCTAGATGAAGTAATAATGTGATCTGATATGAATTATCAAAGTTTTGGGTCTACGGAAGCACGTGAGCAACACAACAAGGAAGAAGAAGCATTTGAGCATAATACACAATACTAAATGTATTATCCAGAGATTGTACAAAGATAAATGACCCATTAGGGTTATAGGAATATATACAAGCTAGGGGAAACAACCTCCTAGAGAAGGAAAAAAGTGTCCTGATGGTCCTAGTGTGTTCACACACCATTATCAAAATATATCATTAATCACATAACTATGCATCTAGCATGCACATAAAACCATGACCATAAGCCTGCTCACCAAGTGTCCAAACCGACCAAGTAGATGTGAAAGAATCATGGAAAAGTTTTGACCAAGTATCCCTTGTAAACTACACAATCAAATCAAGATCACTAGTAGAAAAATATAAAAGAATAACCTATCACCACCTATCAATGATTCAATCAAGATAATGGAAAATACACATGCCAAAAACTAATGGCAATACATATGAATAAAATCGAGATACACATCCCGCTCTAGAATGAATCATGCAAGATGATCCAACCTATCACAAATATTCTATGACCAAGTCCAAGTGAATGGCGATAAGCAATGAAACAAAGCTACACATAAGCATAAGGGATCTACTAGAGTACTCATCTGGCAAAAAAGTTCATGAAATTTTGACAAAATCTCTCTATAAAATGGGCTATAAAACAAAACAAGCATGTGGAAATTGATGGAGAGTGTTAATTTCCAAAAACAGACACCTCTAACTTCTAACACTTGGTTCTTGCAATCTAGAATCCGTTTATACAAATGCTTTTAGCCACAAGTAGATTACCTTCCAACTTAAAGATTGAGTTCTTTCTTGCTCAAAACTTTACATTGTGGAAGGAGAACTAACCAAAATATTAACATCAAATTTTGCACCTATTTCAGGAACCACTGAACACTTCTTCACATATGAATGTTCTTACTCATAATTCTCACATCTAAGAAGAAGATAACCAAAGTTTGGTAATAATTTCATCTTTAGACCAAAAACAGGCTAAAGGTGGTATACCCTTTGCAATTAGGCTCTCAAACTTTAACCATAGACTCATTAACTATGGACTTAGACATCTACAAAAGGATTCTTGAAATAATCAAGCACAGAAGGAAAATGCACAGAAACATCCGGTGCAATTTTCTTTCACTCCTGAAGGAATTTACAATTGAGTGATGAGAGAGATTTCTACTCACTTCTAAGATATCTAATGACTCATACAACTACTGATTTCTGTATTCGCATGCTCTCTCATATTTGCCCCAAATTTTTTCCTTATATATATAGGCAAATATTTGCAATATCATGACTATACAAAAGTATAAGTGAACTATCTCTGAACTAATGTACATATGTGTACATCTCTTTCAACTTCTGAATATGCACTTCCTCCATGCTTCATAACTTGAAATTTCCTTCAGGTCTTGACTTCCAAACTTTCATTAAAACTTCAATTGTTGATTTCCCTGCACCAACAGATCCCCCTCAATCATCAATTGAGGTTTTCTCTATCTTCTTTATACCTGCCATATCTTTGAATCTCTGTAGCTTTGGTCCATCCAAGCTTTTGGTACGCATATCAGCTATCTGATCTTTTGTTGAAGTATGTATTACTTCAATCTCTTTATCCATCACCTTCTCTCTTAGAAAGTGATACTGAATCTCAATGTGTTTGGTCCTAGCATGAAACACAGGATTAGCAGCTAAATACAATGAACTCATGTTATCCCCATGAATGGTAGGTACACTCTGCATGATGTCAAAACTCTTCATGAGAGTCTTAAGCCATATTACTTCCTTTGCAGCTTCAACCATACCTTTGTACTCAGCCTCTGTAGATGACAAAGCAACTTTGTGTTGCTTCTTTGAACACCAAGAAATTAACTTATCTCCCACATAACACAAGTATCCATATGTTGATCTCCTATCATATGGATTACCTGCCCAATCTGCATCACTATATATCTTGATGTTTGTATCTGATGTAAAACCAATAATACAAACCCTCTTTGAGTGTACCCTTAATATACCTCAACACTCTTTGACCTACAATCCAATGTTCTTTCCTAGGGCAATGCTTGAATTGAGATAAAACTCCAACTGCATATGACAAGTCAGGTCTAGTTAAAGTAGCATAAATCAAACTACCAACCAAACTTTGGTATAACTTCATGTCCTTGAACTCTTCTCCTCCATATCTGCTTAACTTGTGATTCACCTCCATTGGAGTAGGTGCTACCCTGCAATCATTCATCTTAAACTTGATCAACAAGTTTCTCAAATACCTTTCTTGAGTCACATACACTCCATGTTGAGTGTATGAAATCTCCATGCCCAAGAAATATGACAAGTCTCCCAAATCACTGATCTTGAATTCTTTCTCCATTTGCTTCTTTAGGCTTTGAATGCCTTTCTCATCTGTACCTGTGAGAATTATATCATCAACATATATGCACATGTAAATGAATCCATCATCGCTTGCTTTAACAAGCAAGCTACTATCTGCTTTAGATACTTGGAACCCAAGTTCTTTTAAGAACTTCACAAGTCTATAATTCCATGCCCTTGGGGCTTGCTTCAAACCATACAAAGCTCTCTTGAGCTTGCACACATGATCTGGATACCTTCCATCTCTGAATCCTTATGGTTGCTCCATGAAAACATCATCTGAAATATAACCATTTAAAAAAGCATTCTTCACATCTAATTGACAAAATTTCCAACCTTTATATGTAGCAATGGCTATGAGTGTCCTGATGGTTGTCATCTTTGCCACAGGACTATATGTTTCATCATAATCAATACCATATGTCTGAGCAAACCCTTTCACAACTAGTCTAGCTTTATACCTAGACACACTTCCATCTGCAAATCTCTTTGTCTTGTAGACCCATTTGCATCTAATAATCTTCTGGCTATTTGGCTTAGGAACCAACTCCCATGTCTGATTCTCCATCAATGCATCATATTCATCCAGCATAGCTTTCTCCCAATTTTCCTTACCTTTTGCCTCTTCATATGTAGAAGGATCTTCATCTATATTTATCATAAGCATAATCTTTGGTAGCCAAAAAAGAAGTGTCATAGCTATACCTTGTAGGTTGCCACTTGTGTCTTGATGACCTTCTAAGTTCTCCACTCCTTGAGGTTTCTGGTTCATTACACTTAGAATCAAATCTTGGCATTTCTTCAACTTCAACCTGTACTTCATTGTTCTCCTCTTCATCAAATCTATGAACCTTTGATTTACCTTTCTTTTGATTCACACCTTCTTCATCACCTGCATTAATATTGATTATACGTGCATACCAAGTACCTTGCTCATCAAATGTAACATCCTTTGATACAAGGAATTGTTTTGTGGATGGACTCCACAACTTATATCCCATCTGCTTATCATCATATCCAATAAATACATACTTTTCAGCTTTAGGTTCCAATTTGTGCCTTAATTGTGATGGCACATATGCATATGCCAAACATCCAAATACTTTGCAATGATCTAGAGTAGGTCTCTTACCCCACCATGCCTCATATGGTGTCATACCCTGCAAAGCTTTACATGGTAACCTATTAACCAAATAAGTAGCTGTATTTACAGCCTCAACCCACAAATAATTTGGACAATTTTTCTCCTTCATCATGGATCTTGCAAACTCAACAAGAGTTCTATTCCTCCTTTCTGCTACACCATTTTGTTGAGGAGAGTACCTGCAAGTAATTTCTCTTTTTATACGTGCATTCCACAAGTAATCACTGAACTCATTAGAGAAATACTCTCCCCCTCCATCTGACCTTAGTCTCTTCAACTTATGACCTGTAATTCTCTCTGCATACATATGATAATGTTTGAATGTATTGAATACCTCTGACTTATCTTTGATCACATAGATAGTGATCCATCTGGTAGCATCATCAACATAAATCACATAATACCTTGAACCATTGATACTGAAATCCT
>MU263456.1:27500-30000 GCA_020310875.1 Ceratopteris richardii
AGCAGATTTGCTAACCAATGTTTTGTATGTTCCTAAAATACCTAAAAACTTGATTAGTGTGGGACAAATAGTTGAAAAAGGTTTTCAAGTCAGGTTTACAAATGAAGGAGTATTTGTGGAAGATCCAGAGAATGGATATAATCAGATTGTCTCTGCTAAGAAAGAAGGTAGACTCTTTACTTTAAGAGTGCAAGGAAACATTGGTCAAGCTTTGCTCACACATGGTGAAGCAGTGATTACAGAACTTGATCTCTGGCATAAGAGATTAGGTCATTTCAATGAAAGAGGAATTAAAGCTATGGTTGCTAATCAGTCTGTACTAGGATTACCAAATGTGCAAAGTCAACATATGGTTTATAAATGTGAAGCATGTCAAATGGGTAAAGCACACAGGTTACCATTTCAAAATAAAGGATTCAAACATGATGGAGTACTTGAGCTCATTCATCCAGATGTATGGGGACCAACAAAAGAAGGATCTATCAGTGGCTCAAGGTACTATGTTCTTTTCATTGATGATGCTACAAGATGGATAACATTATATGTTTTGAAGGAAAGATCAGAAGTGTTTGGAGCTTTCAAGCATTTTCATGCATATGCAGAGAGAGTCACAGGTCAAAAGCTTAAAAGACTGAGGTCTGATGGAGGGGGAGAATATTTCTCCCAAGAGTTCAATGATTATCTTTGGAATGCAGGTATTAAGAGAGAAATAACTTGCAGGTATACACCACAAGAAAATGGTGTAGCAGAAAGAAGGAACAGGACTTTGCTTGAGTTTGCTAGAGCTATGCTAAAGGAGAAGAATTGTCCAAATTATCTTTGGGCTGAGGCTGTAAATACAGCTACATATCTTGTGAATAGATTACCATGTGCAGCTCTGAATGGAATGACTCCATATGAAGCTTGGTGGGGTAAGAAACCAACACTAGATCATTGTAGAGTGTTTGGATCAATTGCATATGCTTATGTGCCATCACAGCTTAGGCATAAACTTGAACCAAAGGCAGAAAAATATGTGTTCATTGGTTATGATGAAAAGCAGATGGGTTACAGGTTGTGGAATCCTCTAACAAAACAATTTATTGTTTCTAGAGATGTTACATTTGATGAACAGAAAAGTTGGTATGCAGATCAAAGTCATACAGCTGAAGAATTTGAAGAAGAGGTAAGAAGATGTGAGAAAGGAAAATCAATTGTGCAGGTAAATAGAGATGAAGACTATATGCAAGCAAGTACATCCAAAAGTGGATTAACAAGAAGGAATGAAGAAGCTCCTATATTTGATGAAGAAGTGTATCTAGACACATATGAAGAATGTGAACCAAGAAGGTCAAGCAAGACTAGAAGACAACCAGAAAGGTATTCTTATGATACTTCTTACATAACTCAGAAGAACTATGCATATATGGTCAAAGATGATGAAGAACCTCAGAACTATGATGAAGCTAAAGGTAAGAAGCAATGGGAAGAAGCAATGAAGGAAGAGTTCAATGCACTAGAGGAGAACAAGACATGGGAACTTGTTCCTAAACCAAATGGTAAGAAAGTAATTGGAAATAAATGGGTTTATAAAGTGAAGAAGCTTGCAGATGGAAGTATAGCTAGATACAAAGCTAGATTGGTGGTGAAAGGCTATGCCCAGACCTATGGCATAGATTATGATGAGACATTCAGTCCCGTAGCTAAGATGTCAACTATAAGGACAATCATTGCTATTGCAGCTTCAAAAGGATGGACTCTAAGTCAATTGGATATAAAGAATGCATTCTTGAATGGATACATATCAGATGAGGTATACATGGAACAACCTCAAGGGTTTATAGATTCCAGGTATCCAAATTTTGTTTGCAGGTTGAGAAGAGCATTGTATGGATTGAAGCAAGCTCCAAGAGCTTGGAACTATAGACTGGTGAAGTATCTCAATGATCTTGGATATCAAAGTTCAAAAGCAGACCCAAGTCTACTTATCAGAAGAACAGAGGAAGGTACAATCTACATTTGTATTTATATAGATGACATTATAATCACAGGTACTTCAGATGAAGGAATCAAGGAGGTAAAGAGATTACTTGAGAAAGAGTTTAAGATCAGTGACCTAGGAAAGTTGTCATACTTTCTTGGAATGGAAGTTACTTATACAGATCATGGCATATATGTATCACAAGAAAGGTATCTTCTGAACTTGTTGAAGAAGTTTGATATGGAAAATTGCAGAGAAGCTTCAACTCCACTTGAAGTTAATCACAAGCTCAGTAAATATGATGGTGCAGACTACAAAGATATGAGGAAGTATCAATCTCTTGTGGGTAGTTTGATTTATGCTACACTAACAAGACCTGATCTTAGTTATGCAGTGGGAGTTTTGTCAAAATTCATGCATTGTCCAAAGGACCCACATTGGATTGCAGGTCAAAGAGTTCTCAGATATATCAAAGAAACTATAAAGGAAGGATTATATTATCCTTTTACATCAGATTTGAAGTTAAGAGCCTACAGTGAC
>MU263457.1:20000-22500 GCA_020310875.1 Ceratopteris richardii
AAACCCTAATTGCACTTGGAGGTTGAATTTGCTTTGGAACTTCTTCGAGAGAGAATTTATGGTGTGCAAGCTCTTATTTTCAGAGCTTCAAAGCATTGTACATGTATGATCATTGTGGTAGCTCGTCCATATGAGAGTAGAGCATGATCTTGTCACGCGTTTGGCATGTAAGATGACATTGTGGTATACTCTTTTTTGAGATTTATGTCATCATGAGTTCGATCATGGATGTATAGTGGCATTGTGGTCTATATCTTGCTTATGCCACTTGGTTATGGATTTACTTGCCGGTTGTTGCACATACTTTTGTGAGAGTTGATTTTGGATCTTGTTTGGTACTTGTATCTTTGTTTTCTTTGTAGGTACAGGATCCAGATTGGAGCCTCAGTTACACATTCGTTTGTCACTATTATTAGCATTTGGTCATTGATTGATATATATTTGCCAGTGTGATTCTTGGCATATGTGGATGGTGATTCCCACATGGTATTTTGGTTATAGAGTCCATTTTACAGAGGAGATGCTGCTGAAATTTCACCGGCTTTTATGCTAGAAAGAAGCTCTACTGGATCTTGAAGCTTGTGCGATAGCTTTGGATCATTGTTGATCTCCATTTACTTGGACTTGGTCACAGGTTATTTGTGATAGGTTGGACCATCTTACAAGATTCATTCTTGAGTGGGAGGTGCATCACCATTATATTGGCATGTATTGCTATCACTTTTTGGCATATGTAGTTGCCATTATCTTTGGTTGGATCAATGACAAGTGGTGGCAGGTTACTTATTGTTCTTTGGTTAATGGTTATCTTGTTTGATTGCTTAGTTTACAGGGGATACTCTGTCAAATTTTTCCCAGGATTCTTTCACATCTACTTGGTCACTTTGGAGACTTGGTGAGCAGGCTTATGCTCGTGTTTTTATATGCATGCTAGATGCATGGTTATGTGATAGGTGGTTCACATGGTTCTTTCTCCATCGAGACATTTGTGATGTGAGTTATGCATATGGATATGCAGGTGTGATCCTATTGAGGATAGAGTATTGTTCCAGTCTCTTGTTACATTGTTAGTCTTGGATTGTCAGCATGGTGTTTTCTCGATTCGATGGTACTGACTTTCCGAGATGGAAAGCTCAGATGTGGCATACATTGGTTCGTGCAGGGTTATGCATGTATGTGCATAGAGATGCACAGAGGCCTCGTGACATGTCCGACCACGTATGGATGGATATGGATGCATTCCAGTTCCACTATCCGATTACAGCTTGTGGATTCTATATATGAGTCTGTTATGTATGAGGAGACGAGTAGTGCATTATGGCAGAGACTACATGATATGTATGCGAGTCCATTGACTCATGTGAGACATAGATCACATCGACAACTTCGATGTTGGCATTGTGGTCATGAGGGCCACATTCGACGATGTTGCTTCAGGCAGATGCGACGACGACGTCAGAGATATGCACGTGATGCAGGTCAGGTAGTGATTTCAGGAGAGTCTATGGCAGTTGATTATGCTAGTGATGATGATATTACTTTCTTCTATGGTTCATCTCATGACTCCTATTATTCATTGGAGGGTACACATATGGCTTGGTTGCTTGATGCATTAGCCAGCTTTCATGTTACTCCACATCGTGAGTGGTTTTGTTGATTCTCAAGTGAGAGTCGTGGATGTGTGCAGTTGCTTGATGGTACGACATATGGCATTGAGGGTGCAGGAGATGTATGCCTTATGCTACCTAGTGGAGCATCACTTATGCTCAGACATGTACGCTATGTGCCTTCATTCCCTATGAGCTTGATTTCAGTTAGCCAGTTATTGGAGAGCAGATGTTTTGCATTCCTTGGTGAGCATCATTTTCAGTTGCAGTTGGGACAGTTATGCTTGTCAGAGGTGCTAGGATTGGGCACATGTATCCACTGCAGGTACTTCGTGTGAGAGACAATCTCGTCTCGGTGGGAGTTCAGCCTTATGTGCGATGTGAGACTCGTCATGTCTCATTTTGTCTACCTACAGATAGGTCTATTGACATTCATGATGCACATGTATGGCAAGATTCAGATGCTCAGATGGATGCACATGTAGAGCATGTTTTGGATGCTCATGATGCTTACGGAGAGCATGATTGTTTTGATCATATGGATGCTCTTATAGAGTACACTTCAGATGATCATTCAGATGCTTTAGAGCATGATGTGGATGCTCATGTAGAGCATTGTGATGATACTCAGTTAGAGTTTGATTATCAGTTTGACCTTGGTGTTGATGTTGTGCAGTTAGCTCATGTGGAGCATGATGATACACTTGGTGTGGTAGAGCATGATAGCTCTTATGATACACAGTGTATGCCAGAGCATACTAGCTCTCAAAATGCACAGCTAGATACATCCTTGGTTGCGAGCATGGTGATTTAGATGCTGAGGAGTCAGCAGTTATGCAGTCATTCTTGGATTCGCTCATGCCAGATGTTGACACAGATATGTCAAGACATGT
>MU263457.1:27500-37500 GCA_020310875.1 Ceratopteris richardii
CCTTGAGCTTATGGATACTCGAATAGATCTTATAGGCATGCGATAAGTGCAATAAAATGCACTATGTACTTTGGAGCATCAAGGAGAAGGAGTCGATACAAAATATATATGTTCGTGCATCGACTAGCTCAAAAAACTTATTATGTATGGAAGAGACAATGAACTTCAAATGCTCATAGCGACCAACATGATTACAATTAGAAAAAATCCTTCTATGGAAGTGATACACATAAAGTTTAGTGTATATAATGCACAAAAGTATAAGGAATAGGCAAAATATGCTATAGGAATGAATCAAACACTCAACGGTGGTACTTCCTATTTTTCAAGAATACGCAAAGATTGACCCCGAGATGGAAAAACTGAGATTTCTCCCAATGTACTTAACCAGATGCTATGAAGATTTACAAGCATAAACAAGACACTAATATCTTTCCAATGAGCCATCATTTATCAAATTTGGAGCTCTGTAGAGAGAGCAATAGCCTCTGCAAGATTACTCTTGGTGAAAAAGATGATGCAGAGAAATGAAAGAGCAAAACAATGATGGTCACAAGTGTATGTATATTGCTTCCATGTATTGTACAAGTGATTTCAAGTCTTTATATAGACTTCAGAAGTTTTCCACAACTTCTACAAGTGGAGTTTGAATTCAAATGAAGGCGGTAAGAGTTGTTGGAGGGAATCAATTCACTTTTCTACAATCTAGGAAAATTCAAGATCTAGTTTGATCTACTTTTAAGTGATTGGTTGAGTGACTGAATGCAACTCAACCACCACAAATTCATGGAATTTGGGCTCTATCTTTCTACTTTTACATGTGTAAAGCTCAAGGCTTTTACAATGGTAAAAGATCCATGAAAAATCTTTTAAAAAAATACAATACGTGAGCATAAGAAAAAGAACTCTCCAACGTATATTCCTTCGACATAATCCAGGCCATAGTTTTTTATGTAGATCAAATCCACCTCAAGCATAGTGCAAGCTTGATGTTCCAAAATTTTTCAAAGATAAGATAGTAAGACTTGAACAAAAATTCTAGCTTGTTCACAATGATGTTTGTGGTCCCATGCAACCACCTCCCTTTGAAAATTACCTTTACTTCTTGATTATCATAGATGGTCCCTCTAGGCATGCATGGGTGTATCCATTGAAAACAAGGTCCAAAGTATCTATGTGCTTCAAAAAATTCCTAGTTATGGCTGAAAATTAATCAAGATGTAAAATGGGCACCCTCTATACTGATTCGGGGCAAAGTATATGCCTTTTGTGTTTAATGCATTTCTTGATGAGTATGCAATAAAAAATCAGTGCACAGAGTCATATACACCTCAATAGAATGGAGTTGTTAAGAGGAAAACAATCTCCCATGAAAATTATCAAGTGCATGGTCAAAAGTCAAGCGACCACATAGCTTCAGGTGAGGTGATTTCTGGCCCATGCAGGTTTCTAATAAGCACATAGATCACTCTATTTTTTATGCTAATATACATGATGCACTTGTTGATGAGAGAACTTACATTGAAGAGGCTAATACTATGCATGAATGGTTGGTGCAAATTTTGAGAAATAGCAAATTAGATGTAGTTTTCCATATTGTACACGTTTAGGCTCTCATAATGCTTCTTTTGCATCATATTCTTATGCAATGGTTGTTTCTAGTCTTTGTGATGAGAATGAGCTTGTCTCTTTTCATGAAGCATATAATTCAAAAAAAATAGATGGCTACTACGCAATCAAAATATGAATTTTTTAGGAAGAATGGTATTCGATCTTCATGTGATTTCCCCCCTCACAAAAAATCCATTGGCACTTAATGGGTCTACAAGTTGAAATGCAACCCTAATGCTAGTATTGACCATTATAAGTTTAGGCTTGTAGTGAAAGGTTATGATCAAGACAAGGGCATTGAATTCATTGAGGCCTTTGCTCCTACATGTTGCATGATAGACTGCATGCACTTGTATTTTTGCATTTCTAAATAATAAACTACATCTCTAAATGGTGATTTGCATTAAGAGACTATGCATTTCAGCCCCATGGTTTTGTGTAGAAAGGGCATGAAGACAAAGTGTGAACATTTAAAAGTCATTGTATAGATCAAAGCAAGTATCACATGCTTGGTATGAGAAGATATATGCCTACTTATTAGCACATGGATCTCAAAATAGTCCAATCGAAAGCACCTTGTATGTAAACCCTTTTCAACCTGCATACTTTTTTTTCATGCCCTTTTTGTAGAAAAACTATAAGGTTGAAATACATACACTTCTTCATGTATATCACCATTGAAAAATGTAGTTTTCATGTACAACTAATGTGCATTTCAATCATGATGAGCTAGAAGTGTAAAAGTGCTACAAAAAGTTATCATTCAGCATGCACGAGCAAATGTCTCATCCAAATCAATGCCTTTTTCTTGAGCTTGACCATACGCCTCACCATTTCCATGAGACATGTTTTTCTTCTTAACAAATGCATTTTTTTGAGGTGTATACAACATTGTAGACTAACATTTTATTCCATGCTCAGTCAAAAATGCATTAAAATTAGAAGAAATATACTCCTTCCCTTGATCAAAATGGAGGATGCCCATTTTACATGCTAACAAAGGCCTACATTGGTTAAAATTCATTTGTTTCCCATTTCAAAGTATTTGGAATTGAATGTTATGTATATGTTCCAATTAGGAAGAGAAACAAGCTTCAATTGAAAAGCACCAAATGTATCTTATTAGGGTACAATAACGACCTTGAGGCTGAGAAAATCATGGTGAATCATGAAAGGAGCATCCAGATATATTGGAGGAAAAGACAGCTTTCACTCATGAGGCGAAGGGGCAATGCACTATGAACTTGGCCCAAGAGCTAACCCTTCTACACGAGAGAAAAAAGTGTCATCTTCAAATGAGGAGTCTGAAAGTCACCACCTTATCATCATCTATACAAAAGCTATTGCCATGTTGGGTGAGGTAGTTCTATGGTTTTGAAAACCAATCTCACAATCACTAGAGCATATTGTTGATGGACCGGCTTCCATGAAAAACAAAATACGATAATATCATGAAGAATGGAACCTGGGAGATAGTGGATTGACCCCCTAAACACAGTCATTGGCACCAAGTGGATATAGAAGCTTAAGTAAAAGGGTGAGGGTACTTTGGAGAAGTACAAAGCAAGATCATGGCGAGATGATGTGGTGTTTAAGTAGGAGCAGCCACATGTAGTGGAGGAGGAAAAGAGAGCTTCCACTTTATCATCAGGCGAGGGGGCAATCCACTATGAACCTAGCCCAAGAGCTATCCCTTCTACACAAGAGAAGGAAGCACCATCTTCAGATGATGAGTCTGAAAGTCACCAACCTACCGACACCCAAGTGGAAAAGCCATTGCCACGTTCGGTGAGGAAGCTCTATGATTCTACAAACCCCATCCCACAGTCATTAGAATAGGTTGCAGATGGACCGAGGCGATCATAGGGAATAGAGGAATAGAGACGGGCAAACGCCCATATTGTAAACACAGCCTTGATTGTTGATCTCATTCAAGAAGACGCAAAGGAACCAACCAATGTGGAAGAGGCAATCCATGATCTCAATTGGAGGGCTGCCATGCAAACACAATACAACAATATCATGAAGAATGGAACTTGGGAGCTAGTGGATCGACCCCCTATGTTGCATAGGGCTACTCACAAGTCGAAGGGTTTGAACTTTGCGAATCATTTGCCCTCACTACAAGGATGATTATTGTTTGAGTAGTACTAGTTGTGGTTGTGCATAAAGGATGGTGAGTCTATCACATGGATGTCAAATCATCATCCTTGAATGGAGACCTCAAGGAGGATATATGTGTGTCTTAGCCACGAGGACTTGACTCTTCCCATTCAAAGGACAAGGTATGTAAGTTGAAGAATGCATTATATGGGTTAAAACAAGCCCCTAGAGCATGGGGTATGGATAAGTATCTATTGGATCTAATTTTCAAAAGATGTGTTTGTGATGCTAACATCTATGTTCTAAAGAAATGACGGAATGCAATTATGATTATACTCTATGTAAATGACCTTGTGATTACAAGAAACGTTGATGCTCTTCTTCAACAAACAAAGGATATCCTAAGTTCAAGATTTGAAATAATAGACTTAAGCTTAATGCATTTTGCTTAGGTCTTGAAACATGGCAAGACCCTAGAAAGGTTTTCATCCCTCAAAAAAAGTATGCAAGACAAATTTTGAAGGCATTCGATATGGAGGATTACATAGAGATTTCTACACCTATGGAGGTCAATATAAAATATCTATTGGAAATACTTCCCCACCATTGGATATTGGAACATATAGGCAATTAATTGGAAGTCTCTTCTACTTGTGCAATAGCGAAATAGATATCTCTTATGTTGTTGGAGTAGTAAGCAAGTTCTCTAACAAGCCTTTTCAAACTCATTGAAAGGAAAGCATGCAAATACTCAAGTGTGTGAAAGGAACCATTGAATTATGGTATTCTCTATGAGGAAGGATCACCTTTGGTTGGATACAGTGATTGAGATTGAGCAAGAGAGATTGATACCAAAAAATCAATTTTAGGATATTTCTTTTCTTTGGGGCATGGGATTTTCTCTTGGATCAATAAGAAGCAAATGACTGGCATTATTTTCTATTGAAACAAAGTACAAAGCGGCATGTGTTGCAAGTTGTGAAGTGGTATAGTTGACGAGTATCTTATGGCACATAGGAATACAAGGACAAGAGGTTACAAAGCTAAAGTGTGACAACCAAAGTTGCATGGCCATCACCAAAAATCTTGTTTTCCATGCATGTACCAAGCACATAGAAAGTCAGTATCACAATGTGCATGAGTTGATCAAGGACGGGGTTATGGAGATAAGTTATTGTCCAATTAAAGAAAATGGAGTAGACATCTTCACCGAAGCTTCAAGGGGAGCGAAACTTTATCAACACTTTCAAATGCTAGGTATTGGACCAATGAGGTGGTTCATCCTAGGATGGACATTGGGGGGGGTTGTTAGATAGTCTCAATACTCCACCCCCAAGTGACCACAAATGATCCATGGTGCTCTAAGTTGTAAGGCCTCCATTACCAGGAGAAGCCATTGTGAGAGCCTGGATATTTGTGGGGCCCTAACTTCCAAGTTAGATGAGGTCTATGTGTGATGGTTGATGGTAATATATGATCTTTGTGATTCTAGCCATGAGGTTAGGTAGGGCATACACTTCCAAGCCATTGAGTTTCCTTTCCATTCAAGGTGAAAATAAAAGCCTTGTAAGAATGCACAATTTCCCCATAGAACCTTAATGGTGGGAGTGCAGAGGGGGGCATGCCTCCTTCTACGGGTCTGTAAGGGCCTATCCCCCTAGGGTGTAAGGTCGAGAGGATAAAACTTCTAGTCATGGAGACATTGTTCGCATTTTATTTGTTGGTTGTTTTCTCTCCTAACTATGTTTGTTTATATTGACTCCCACTGTAAAAGTTATATAAACATGGCCTATGTGACGCCTTACATAGCAGTATGCACAAGTGAGGCCTTCATCTAGATTTTTGTCTAGATCATCATCTAAAATCCATATTGGGAGCGCACAAGTGAAGACACCATCTTTGTATCTGCATTCCTCTTGGTAATATGAGAACTCAAGTTTTTAATTGCTCTCTCTATCTTTGTTTTTTCTCAACTCTATCTATTGGTCTATTTTGCTATGCTATTATTTATTACACATGATTCAGATTCACCATTCAGATCAAGATTTTGAAAAAGCCTTTGAGAAACTCCTTGGATTACAAGTTAAAACATCCACAAGGAATATTTGCAAGCTCTTGATGCTTGTTAGCTTTTCTTTTGACAATGGCTTTCATACATCTACTAAGAAACTCATTAGCACATTATGGTCAACATCCAAAGCTAGTGCACACTCTCAAATCATCAAAAGAACCCTAGAGCTCAAGAAAAGTCTTAATATCTAACGGATATTGATCAAGAATTTAAGCACTAGATTCATGTTGTGTTTGATATCCATCTTATCATGTTGGTACAAAGATAACCTTCACACATCAAGTCCCTATGAATATTTAGACTATATCAAAGATTTGATTCCTCTAGTATCCTAACCAAGATTAAGCTAAATATGTATGAGCTTCAATTACTAGAGCCATGAGAATATATCATATTTTCTATGCCTCTATTGGTGAATAGAGAGAGAGAGAGAGATCCAATCCTCCACCATCTATTGAGATTGAAGATCATGAAGGATTTGAATTTGCGCATACCTTGGATTCAAGAACTTGTCAAGAAAAAAGCATTAGTGATTGCAGATGGAACCTATAGGATATCATTCATCTCCATCAAGAAAGTTCATGTAATCTATTGTCACATTTTAAATTTATAGTCTTGGGTTGTGGTTCCCTTGCATCTTTCTAGCCCTATTATAATTTGATATTGTTGTAATGTATTTCCTTATGCAACCTATCTTGTAATTAGAATCTATTGTGTTAATCTTGTATCTACTCTAGGGTTGATGAGCATGGTCTAGTGCTCCTTTAATAATTTGGTAAGACTACTATTTAGTCATAATAGGAGCCATGGAGAACACATACACAAAAATCTTGGCTTACAACAATAAGTTGGGAACTTGAACCATCCTTAACAAAAATCATTGCAACTAGGTCCAATGATTCATGAGGTGCAAGAACAAATTTGGAATGTACAAAGCAAACAAGGAAGCACAATCAAGTAAGTCAACTTTAATTCCTTGATGAAGGAATTCAAGATCCACATGATAAAGAAGTTTGATGGTAACTGCACGAAGTTTCAATGATTCCTATAACAAGTGCATATTTGCATGAAACTAAGACTCTTCTTTGCATTCAAGCTTTGTCATGGTTCATCTCAATCTTGGAGAAGAACATGTTGGTGCATAATGTTCATGATGGTTTTCCATCGGGCTTACTTCCACATTTGGAGATGTAGACACCAATCGAGTAGCCAAAATTGAAATGTTGGAAGCTACTTCAAGGTAACCACCCTATCTCTACTCATGAATCTATGCTTATGCAATTGATACGTGATCACACATGGCATGAAGAATACTTCATAAGCCAGCTTAAATGTGATTTAGGAGATGATGTTAAGGATCTTCCACTACCATGCTTGAGGTTAAGATATTGAATGAATATATCATCCAAGCTATTCAATGTGATAATCATCTTCTTGAAAGAAAACAAGAAAAGTAAGTAGGAACACCTCACCAATGGAAGCCATTAAACCAAACTCCTAAAGAAGACTCTATGCCTCAACTAGCGCGTTATTTGGATGTGTTTCTGCCACATGCTATGAGAGTTGTCATTCATCAGCTCAGAATCTCCTCACACCAGTTAGACACTGAGAGAGGTCAAGCAGAGGAAATTCTCAGAAAATGAAGGCTATACAAAACTGTGCCACAAGACGATAGAGTGTGGAGCATTTACTTGCAGATGTCCAGCCGATGTAGAGATCCAAGAGAGATACAACCTTGGTACACCTCCCACATCATCACACCTGGATGCATCTGATCAAAGGCGAATGGGTAGGTATTTCCTCAAGATTCATAGACACACGCATGCATTCCTACAGGACTCCATCACACAAGAAGTGTATTGTGCCAGCTTACTCTTACTCATTTTTCCAGAGCCAGAGAGCTACTAGGACAGAAAACCCACCCCCCCCCCCCCAAAAAAAAAAAACGCTCACTAGCTGAGGTAGAGAAGCAGAGAGCATGTGGATGACCACCTGTCGCAGCTTTCAGATATGTCCCATATCAGAGTCTCAGATCCAAAGCATAAGGCTACGAGATACCCTGAGAAATGCCACGGAAACACCTTATTACCAACATTGCCTAGGATAAGAGTTTTATATCCCTCACCATTGTATTTTTCCCTCATGGGGCCAATTTAGCTCCCCATAGATGTGAACATTCCTCCCTCCCTGCCTGCCTCCCTCCCTGTCTGCCTGCCTCCTTCCCTCCTGCCCCCCGGCCCTCCCTCCTCCCCTCCAAAAAGGTGGTAAGGTTCGTAAGTACATAAGGTTCGGTTCGAACCAGGTTCGAGGGAAGAACCTTACTTCAAAGATAAGGTTCTTAAGGTTCATCGACAAGAATTATATACAAACATATAAATATAAAAATTGTATATTTATTTATAATACATGTATGTTTGGAGACATGAAAACATCATAGGACCTAGACATGAATATAATACATGTACATTTAAGTTTTTGAAAATCCATATGCACAATTCTAAGAATAGCAACCTACACCTTAACAGCAAGAACCTTAAGAACCTTACACGAACCGAATGGAAAGAACCGGAAGAACCTTATGTGGGATTCAGTTCCCAAACCGAATCTACCTTACCTCCCTCCACCCCTCCCTTGCTCACCCTTCCCTCTCTCCCTCCCCCCCTCGCCTCCCCTCCCCCCCCCTTCCCCTCCCTCCCTCCCTCCCCCTCCCCCACCCCCCTCCCCCTCTCCTCCCTCTCTCTCTCTCTCTCTCTCTCTCTCTCTCTCTCTCTCTCTCTCTCTCTCTCTCTCTCTCTCTCTCTCTCTCTCTCTCTCTCTCTCTCTCTCTCTCTCTCTCTCTCTCTCTCTCTCTCTCTCTCTCTCTCTCTCTCTCTCTCTCTCTCTCTCTGTGTGTGTGTGTGTGTGTGGAAAACCAAGGTTAATATCACACATCAGTGGATCAGGAGATCAGCCTTCACTTAACAGGTGGGAGACTCTGGAGTATATAGCTGCATATATGTTTTTTGGGTTCCTGTATCTTTTATCCCTCCACACTCTAACGGCGCCATTGTAGCATTCAGTGGATTAGCCCTCACTCATGCCATGTTGATTTCCTCCCCTCAAAGCACCCTGTAGTTCTACACTGTCATTTTCCTTTCACCTCTAGTGGTACCTTTTCCTTCCAAAGTTTATCTGTATCCTTACATAATACCAACACTCAATGCTGTGTGATGCTTTGGTCTCATAGGTCATTTTGGCATTTCAGAGATATTAATATATCATCTCAATTTATTTTTTTTGTTGTGCCACACACACACACAAAATGGCAATCTCTTTTTACATACCTTCATGCGTCTGTGCAGCAACAACGGACACCAGATTTTGGGGAATCGACTTTTACCATCACGAAAGCAACACACTGTACGTTTATTAGATAAATTAAAGCTCAAGCAATTCACCAATGCAGTAAATTTATATTTGGCTTTGTGAAAGGAAGTCTCAGAATCAACTGAGATACCAATGGAATTAACTGAATAAACATAGCTGAATATCACATGGAATCCATTTTAAATATTCAAGTCACCTGAATAATCTGATCTATTCTATGAAGAAACACCAATTAATAATCTTCAATCAAATATCAATTATTTGCAAGAATTTTGAATGGCATACCATGAGCTAATGTTTGGACGATATGAACACAGCCCAGGGTCGAATGAATAACCAAGGTTCATACTATACATTCATAATAACAGCCATGTATAGACAACATGAACATCACCTCTGTAGTCAGCAAACAAGAATGTACATATGATAGTGAACTCCTCAACTGATACATATTACCTGTGGTAAAACAAGGTAGAATACCCAGCACTGCTCTCGTACAAACCAAGGCCTATAGACTTCCATAAGGCCTCAGCTTCCTCTTTTGAACCCTCATGAAAGTACAGCATTTGGATAACCATGCTGTTTAGTCTCGTTTCAGTTCGAAGTCGATGAAAGAATGATTGTATCATTTGTACATTTTCTGGACCTGTAGTACTGATTGCTCAGAAGAACCACAGTAAAAGAAAATGGAGGCTCCTTGGACCTCTGTGAGAGTGATCCTGCAAGCAACATGGCCTATTTCATTGATTTATTTGGACGTCAATAATCTCTTTTCCTCTGACTCCTGCAATGACCACATGTTTGCATATAACCCTCTCTGTTTCAGAAGTTGTTGGTGGTTTCCCTGTT